>JBAMHZ010439821.1:0-10202 GCA_037177395.1 Alpinia galanga | reverse complement strand
AATTTGGAGGTGTACCCAAACTACTGGTTCAGGAGGTGTGATTGAGCAGCCAGTTCGGGGGTGTACCCGAACTGCTGCTTTTTCTTTCTACGTTTACACATATCCGTCCGTCTCTAGGCGGGGTCATTTGGGAGTAATAGCGTATCCACATCACGTGCTTTTAATTTTTACCCTAATAGGTTTGACAGGAGATCCAAAAAAATGAGAGCATCAAGTTTCTTAATACAATAAAATATGTAAATGTACTCTACCTGGTAGAGAGGAGAAGCCATCAGCCACCAAAGCGAGCGATTGAAAAAAGGAAGACGAGAAATGCGCATCAGATTTCGTAATACAATAAAATCTGTAAATGCACAGCCCTATCGGTAGAGGCGACTAGCCATCAGAAACCAAAGCGAGTGATTGAAACAAAAAAAAAAAAGGAGACAAGAATAATTAATACTGAAGTTTGCCAGTAGCATTGATCAATAGGTGAAGTGATGAACATGCATATATGGTGCTTGCAAAGATTAGAGACATGTTACACAGGAGGCAACATGAGCATGCATATGTCCGTCGATGACAACTTAATTGAGAACTTGGACACCTTCCAAAGCCTTGTCGTTAAGTTGACTAAAGTTATAAATATTACAATGGATCATCATAAGAGAAATAAATTATGATGAATTTTATCCTACTCAGCGCTAATGTGAGGGAAGACAAATGTCTCAAATAATTTACAACTCCAGAGGATTGACTCTTATTCCATTGTTGTAAATCTACTGCCTGCTAATCACTCCACTTTGTCAACGGAGGCAAAGTTAGAGAGAATCATAGATGATTGACTTGGTGTAGATATCTACTAAATTACAATGAATTTTATAATATAGTATACATATACCACATACAATTATAATACCAAATATAAATAATTATAAAATTAAAACTCAAGTAATTATCAATACTATAGAATTATAATACTGTACACAATTATAATATCACACACAATTATAAATACAGAATTACTGAAACTGGAAATTGCTTCTGTAGCAGAATGAACTGAAGATGGCTTTTCATAGATGGCTAAGGTAGGATCTTTGTGAGATAGCTCGGCTTGTGCTTTGCTTTCTGGACCATTTGAGAAGGTGCCCTTCGTAAAAGATTTTCTATGTCCATCAGAACCTTCAAATGGAACAGAATCAATAGCCAAATTTCCCTTTTTACATTTGTCCTGAATCATGAGAGAAGAAAAGATATCACTGTACTGTTATAAAAGTTAACCTAAAAAGTTCTCTATTACTGCAAAGGACTACACAATCAATTTAACTCTTATTTATTACGTGGCAATACTTGAAAATGTGTAATTAAAAAAGCTAAAGTCTGAGAAAATAAGAAGATACTTGTCCAAGATCTGATGCACCATTTGTGTTCTCCTGAACTACTATGCTTTCACTGCCATTATGATTATCCACAGTTGAATTCCCATCGTCAACTGTAACATCGTCGTCAATATTCCTGAGATTTATGCTAATAATTAGACAAAACCTTAACCAGGTCTTGCAGTGGACCAAATCCTCCATGCTATATTATTACAAGGATTAACAGTGCAGAAATCTAGACTTGCAGAAAGCAGAACCCAGAAAAAAAAAGATGAAGTTAGCCTATTTTTAAAATTTTGGTAATCTTGAATTCTTATATATGCATATTTTTAAATGAAACCTAAGTTTTTGTTTATGTTTAGAAAGTTCAATTCCAAAAAAGATTTGAACTCTTAGTGCAAAAAGTTGGAAGTAGGAAATCATGCATAAGATAAAAGAAAATGCAGGTGCAGTGGTAAAATGAAGTAAATCAACTTTGTTTCTCAGAAGTTTTACAAATAATTGGCAAGCACCCTGAAGCTATGAATTTTGACTTGAATTTGGAAAACTAAGTAATTTGCTGGTGCTAACTAAATTTATGAGAAAGATTTAAAATTAACAATTATAGCTACTTAGATAAACTATCCATAGCAAAAACCATTTATTGTATACAAATTTATCATCATTTTGTATCCCCCTATGGTTGGAAAGCATAATGCTGCTCTCCTTGGGGGTTAGGTTCTACAGGAGCCCCAATGATGGGTCTGTTACACAGGGCCACATATCAGCATAAGGAAATTAACTAAAAAATATCAATTCCAAAATTTTCAGACACCAAAATTCATCAAGCATTTGATCAGCTAAAGAAAATTCATTTTGTTCTCGCCAAATCAAGATGTATTTTATCAGAACTCCAAAACAATCCAGAATCTGATATTTTTCATGTAGAGTATGAAATGCGACCCAATCATAATATTGGTGCATCTCAGTTCTGTTGTCTTTGCTTCCAGTAAGGCCTGAACAAAATTCTGATCATCTTGTTTCATCCAAGCTCATCTCTTGGAAATAGTAACATTTACCACTCTTGCACAATAACATGATGTACAATTAAGTAAAAAAAAGATCATTATTTAATTTAGAGAATCATCAAGCTTCATGGAGTGTAGACTTCTCCTGTAAATATACAGGACAACCAAACTAAAAATGCTACAATTCAAGTATCAGTTCTGCATTCACAGTTGTCAAGGAATCCAAATTCAAACAAGAAGCTGATAGTTTGCATTATCACCTTATACTTGCACCTGTTTGTCTCAGATTGGAATGCAGAGTGCGCCTTGAGTTTTAAATCCATGGGTGTAATAGCAATGTTTTAGCATCAGGTCTCTGCATTGCATCCTGAAAATAGTTCTCTAAATAAGCAGGAAAATATTAACAGATTGCAGTACCTTTAGCAGTGACATTCACCAGAATTTGTCTAGGTCTTAAGTTAATTTACCTTTCTGAAGCATTGACGTAGAAAATCAGTAATGTCAGGTGACAGACCCTCAGGTATAGGAGGATGCACATCCTGATATCACATGACAGTTCAATTAGGACAGGAGAACCAAAACAAAGCAATCATATATTATTATGTAGCAATATGTTGTTTCATTATAGTGCACAATGAGCCTCATGTAGATCTGCAAAACATGCAAGTACACACTTCAAGGACCAAGAAAACAGGGAAGATGCAAATTCATAAAAAAAAATTAAAACCAACAAATGTGATAGTTGAAGACAAGCTTTCCATCTCATGTAGGATGCATTAAATAAGCAACAAGAAGTGTTCTTAATATTTGAAATTGGCTATGTTGATCTTATTCCACCATTAACTTCAATACTAATGCAGCAATTAAAAGGACAAAAGTGAACGAATATGAATAACAAATCCATGATCTACTAAAATGTAACAAGGATGAATGCTAGAATACCCTTGTTAGTAAAACAAATAATACAGAAAATATAGCAGTCTGAACCTGAACAATTCGAAAAAGTGCAGGCATTGGTTGCAGATCATAGTAAGGAGGAACGCATGTCAACAATTCAATGATAGTGCAACCAACACTCCAGATGTCTGATGCAGCAGAAACACCAGACATTTCAATAACCTGAAAGAGAAGAAGTTTTATCATCCTCATTGAGACATGGAATCTAAAGTTTAGAATTAGGAACAGTAGAATAAAAAAATTCCACACATGATTTGGGAAATAGCTTTAGGAAAAAAACCTTATAATTTCATACCTATTCGAGTTTCAAATTCTTTAGCAAAAACCTTTTCCTTATTCTTAGTAATACGTACACTAGATCATACAATGAGCTTCTTTTGCTCTCCATTCGGCCTCCAAATAATAAATTTTTGAGGCATAAACTTGATAAATTACATAGATAGCTAAAATCTGGATTAAGCAAACATACTCTTCCAGAATAACTAGTGGAAAATAACTTAGTACTCAGTACCGATTAAAGGAAATATGGCTTCAATTATGCAATGTAAAGGTCAGTGCAAAGCTTTCATTACTTCATAGAGCGTTTTGGCAATATATTCTCTTATAAAGGACCAGTTACAAGAATGCATGAAATATTTCTTATAGAAACTTTATATTTTTCCATTCCAACAGTTTGGTTTTGATTAAACTAGAAGAAAAAAGTTGTGATCTTATCAGAGGCATACATGCACTAATAATTAACTTTGACTAGCAAAAACCAAAACTGCTAGAATGTTCCCCTAAGTAGTCATTTGAATCTCTTCATTCTCCCCTTTAATAAGAGATCTAACATCTAGAAAGCCTCTGGCTAACACAAAATTTCATAAGGCATATACAAATCAAATGGTTCAACAAAGCAATCTGGTACTTTACCTCAGGGGCCATCCAGTATGGTGTTCCAACTACTGAATGGGTATTGAGGTCTGCCTCAGTTAGCTTGGTTGCAACTCCAAAGTCAGCAAGTTTAACAAGGCCCTAAGTAGAATTCCCAAGCGCATTAAACCAATGCAAAAGAACATGTTGTCACAGAGCCAAAAATCCTAAGGGATATTGGCTGTCACATGAATCAATTACAGTTGTGTAACAGTCAAGATGGTCATAAACAGCACAGAAAACCCCAACTTCAGCAAGGATACATTCATGATGCATGTACTGGAAACGAGATGTGAAATAGCATCGCATAGATGCAAAAGTAGCTTTGGCGATGTAGATACAGCAAACATACAGAAAAAAGTTAGACATGCTTTCATGTGTTAAAATATATAAGGGCACAGACAAGTAGTATGCCAATGTATGAAGTATGGACCAAATTATATAGTAAATAATAGCTACCAAAAGAGACAAGTTTTCCACAAATTCCTTCCTCCATCGTTGAAGTGTTGATTGACAGATGAGATACGAGATAATTTGTCCTCATAACTATTCATTGGACTTAATAAGATTGAGGTGAATTTCACTTGCATGGAATTGGGCTGTTTGGTGAGAAGGGAATAACAGAATCTTCAAAGGACAACATGATTTCCTACAGAAGTTTTCTAATTGCTATTCACAGAGATGATGGTGGTTCAAGTAGTCGTATCTTTTGGTACTAAATGAGTCCAACTCAATTAAGTACCTCATACCCAAACCCAACACATAAAAAACTCATCTCTTTCTTATTCTTCAACCCAATCCGTACCTAAATATAATGAATGGGTACCCAACTTAAATACTTGTGCCATAGGAGTATCTATGGGGACTCATGAATTTATGTATAATATGGATAAGTCAATCCAATTCATCTATCCAATGGTACTACTTTAATCCAGCTAAACCCAAATTAGGCAGGTGGCATGGCTGAGTCATCCCTAGCTATTCAAAATGTCAAAACTGTGGTTAGATTGATTAGAATCAGAGCATTTCAGTAGTGTAACCTGTACTGAGGCTTCATATATAATCTTAAGTACTTAACTTTTGCACATTCCGCCGATAATACATTGGGTAGCCTAGTTGTCTTGCATTAGCAAAAAATTACATTATACAATTGGTGTAAATGAACCAAACAATAGTTAAACATGTATCAGTTTTGCTAAAGTATTTCCTAAGAATAAATATGTTCGCAAGGTAATATAAACTTGGGGGTAAATTTAATATTATGCCACCTTTAGGTATCAATGAATAAAACGGATGCGACTAACAAGTTCCACATGGGTGCAAAAACTTATGATAATTTAATTGAATTTTCCTTTTTCCAAGTTTTATATGATTGAAGAGTCACACAACTATCAAGATATAATCAAATGGTTGTTACAGGGATAAAAAGGGTTCAAGCCACAGATGGGATGCCCAAGAGGAATCTGAATAGCATTTGGAATTTGGAATGGGCAAATTTGCAAACAGACAATCATTATACAACTTCTGATGATAAAATTACAATATGCCTATCCACTAGACGATCAACATCGATAAAGAATTGTGATATAGTTTCTGAACAACATCCACTTCAGTCACTTAAGCACCAAAGTTTAGTTTTGCAGCATGACCATAGATATTCACTTGTATAAAATACAAGTGGAAACGACTCAACAGTAGCATTAAGTTATGCTTTGAATGTGAATAATTCCAAGTGCATTATGATGAATCTACTAACAAAAACTAAAGAGTTAATCAGGGAAGTCTTTCAGGATAATACAAAAAAGAGATTCAGATTACTTATATTCAAACAAACCAAAGTTAGATATAAAACTAAAAGAAAGAGATGTGTTTAAATACTACCTCCTTGGTAGTCAGGATATTTGCACCCTTGATGTCTCGGTGAATCACACCCTGCTCATGCAAATAGACTAGACCTTCCAAAACCTTTGTATAGTTCATTACAAACTAAGCCTTATGTTCACTTCAAAAAATATAGAACGATGTACACAAATATCAAGCAAACCTGAGCAATATAAACTGCCACCAATGATTCTGGGAACGGTCCAAATTTGTTTGGCTTGATAATGTTAGCAAGAGAACCATTTTCTACATACCTAAATAAAATAGAGTAGGTAAATAAGAACATTGAGGTGATAAAACAAAATTACAATAAATTTAAAGCAGGATTAGAGACGAGATTAGCAGACAATTACTCAAGAATGATATGCAGATGAGTCTTTGTCTTGATAGATCCGAGGTATGTGACAATGTTTTTGTGGTTGAGATTCTGAATAACAAATGAATAGTTTGAATAGAATCAGTTACAAAGAAAATAAATAAAACCACTTTAGAAAACAATGAATACAATTTCATTGTTTCTCTACTTGGTCTTCAATATAATATCTTGTATTATATTGTGGTTGTTTTTTTACTTTACTATTTCCTATATATCTAATTTGAGTGTCTCTTTCGAGACCAGATTATTATAAAACATGTAAAGGATGACCTCATCCAGTTATTGTATTAATTCAATGAACAATACAAATTCTCTTTTTACAATTTCTCCTCTTAAAAGAAAGTTGGCTAAGCCAGACAATCCCATGAGATTGCCAATTGAAACGCATGACAACAATTTCTAGATTCTTCTATTTAAGAAAAGCTGGGGAAAAAAAAGAGATGCCATATAGTTAGGATTACAAGTTATTGTTGTCTTTTGAACAATGAAAGTACAACTTTCACTTCTCATAGTCAAATTCTTAATGGTGTCAATCCATTTGCAAAGTAGTCAGTACAAATTAAAAAGTTAACCAAATTTTACTGTAGGCTCCACATAAACTTCTTTAGAGTGTCAACTATGAAGCAGTATTATACACCTCCAAGAATTCAGATATGAACTGAGTTAGTTCTTGGTGCAAATAAAGCTGCTATACATAGATGTATTTCAGAGGTAAATAAGGTTCATTTATGGGCTAGTCTTGTTGTCTTTTGTATGCCAATCTTTGCTAATGCCTGCCATAGGATATAACATGGCGTTTATAAGCATGTCTGTTTAAAAGAAGGTTAGAGGTATATCAATTGTTGATTTCTAAGGAAATGGACTGGATTAAAGGGCATATACAAGCAGCAATAAACATGGAATCACAGGGAACAACAATTAATAACAAATCCATGCAAACAAAGTGTTCATTTTAAAATAATGCAGCATGGCATAAACAGAATTAGGAGCACAAATAATCTAAGAGAAATTTCCCTATTTCAGTTTGAAGGATGTATTTAAGAAACAGAAAGAATGACAAAAGAATGGATGAAGCTGTAAAGAGAAAAAGAAAGCTTAAAGTAGATGAAATCGGATTGAATCTCAAGAAATGAATGAATTTACATCATAACCACCAGTGTTGCAAACTACAAAGAAAGCTATTTACACAGGAACACAATAAAATTTCATAGCATGATGATAATAAAATATAAAAAATACAAGACAATATAGTGTTACCTTTAGTAGATCAATTTCTTGCTAGACAAAATGTGATGGAGCCATCAATTTTATGAAAAGACAAAATAAAGAGTCAGGACATATTGGACAAATCCCATTTATATAGAAAAGGAACATGCAGGTAAAATTTAGGGCTTCTCCTCTGCGTTATTGCTATAATATGTATAAATATCTATATAACATGTTTAATCAAAAGTAATGATTCAGTAAAGGCCAATAGTAGAAGGAAACAGAATGACAACCTTGAAACATGAAATCCAAGGCAACAAGTATTTCCCACTTGTGAAAAATGAATTCCATACATACATACATAGTACACATACGTATATATATCAGATTGACTAGTTACAACACTGTATGGACTCCACCCTGCTATATTGTTTTATAACATATTTAACTGGCTATACAGATTCCACATTTATCCTTATTTACAAGCATAAATAATAAAATAAAAATAAAGAAATACAAAATATATGCCATTGGCATTAATATGTATAGGTTTTGTGCCAGAATGGAGTATGTGCAGTATTTTGTATTAATACTATACAATTTTGCCACTTTCAAATTAATACCATATTAGACTGAGTCCAGATGCAGGAGTTTTCTGGTCCAAATCCCCTTACCAGGAGGTTATGGGTTTGACATAACCACATTTACTCAAAGCATCCCTCCAAAAAGAATTTTCCCACTTATTAGGAGCACCACAAATTATCATCTCTTTGCATCCCATCTCTTCTTCCGCTTGTTCCCACACTATGGTTTTCTACTTAGCTCCCACAACATCATGTCCCCAGCTTCTGCTACCAAAACAGCGTAGGTAGTCCTAGTCCCTCAACCCAACCACTCTCCCCTCCTTACTATTCACCTCTCAGCCACTGCTTATCTCCTCTCCTAGCAGCTCTTCCATCATCACATGCCACCAGCATATGATGCAAGGAAATGAAAATCTTTAATAGAAATGACCTTAAAATACAAGTTATTAACAATGCAATAGGACATCACATATCAACTGCAGTGCATTCAACTAGCAAAGAGTTTCTCATAGACATGTATACTTCTAGTCAATATATTGCAATTATGAATT
This sequence comes from Alpinia galanga, assembly GCA_037177395.1. Taxonomy (NCBI): domain Eukaryota; kingdom Viridiplantae; phylum Streptophyta; class Magnoliopsida; order Zingiberales; family Zingiberaceae; genus Alpinia; species Alpinia galanga. Next base: position 1,370 of record JBAMHZ010439821.1, on the reverse strand, counting down.
ACCAAGAAAAACAAGATAGCTACGTGAAAAAAAACGCCAATGAACAGTTCAACTTTATCATTGGCTAGATTACAAAATGTTACAACTCTGTTGGACAAACATATGCCTCTCTAGGCATCTATCATATCTATGATTATTTTCCATTGAAACATCTGGTAGGATTTCCAAATTAACCAATGCAAACATGCATGATATAGAAGCAAAATTCTCCTAATATACATTTCAATTGAAAAGATTGGTACGCCCCTAAAATACGGGGCATAACCAACCATAATAAAGGAAAAAAAGAACACACCATAATGACGTTGAGATCTTCTTGTGGGATGTTTTCCAACGACACTTGTTTAATCGCCACAAAATCTCCATTTTCCAAGTCCAGGCCTTTATATACTCGTCCATACGCCCCCTTTCCAATTTCATCCCCAAGCATCTGAAACTCAAGCAAAAGACAATTCAAGACACACCAGAATTAGAGAAAAAGTATTAAAAAAAAAGGATTTTTTTTTCTGAAAGAGTTGATGAGCACCCACGTATTTGTTATCGAGCGTCTTCGATTTGTGAAAGTGAGTCGCAGGGGCCTGTCGAGACATCCTCGCCCCGCAGCCTTAAGGCCTTGGCGAGCAACCTCACAACCCTAGAAGGAAGAACCGTAAAGAAATTGCCCGCATTGACGGGAGCGCCTCACCCCCCTCCCTGCTTCGGCCGTGCGGGAGAACCCTAGCAAGGAGGCTTAGGTTCCAGGGGAATGAATTCAACGCAATCCACGTCGGAGGCCTTCCTCCCCCGAGCCCACCTATGGCCCGACCAAGAGTGGGAAGGGGATCGATCGAAGACGATAACGAATAGCAAATGCGAGAGGGAGGGTACTGCGGAATTGATGGAGGCCGAAGAGGAAGGGGACGGGTGCCGCCCCTACGGGTATCGAATTAAATTCACTTCGCCCCCGCGGTGAAGATTTCCATCGAGCAAATCTCGTTCTGAATCCGCCATTGTTCACAGCTCATGAGCTCCAGAATGTTGGCACGCATCCCATCGATCTCCGACACAAATTTATTAAACTCCCCCAAATTTTAAAAGCGGTTGCTTGCAAGCAAGTAAAATCCTGGGTGGTAAAATAAAATTTTAGACAGATAATTCTAATTCCGATAAATTTATATGTGGATATTCAATTAATAAATTGATTTTAACCTCAAATTAATAAATTAAACAGTGAAGCATATTCTTATTAGTTTGTAAATTTTGAGATATAAATTGTAATTATTTTTGTTCGATGAAGAATTATAAAGGTTATTTTTATAGTTGGTCTACAATTATGGGAGAAACTAAGGTAGCCTTTGGTTCGTAGAAAATTTTCTATTTTCTATTTCTCA
>JBAMHZ010439793.1:0-10205 GCA_037177395.1 Alpinia galanga | reverse complement strand
AAAAAATATGTAAATTTTTCCTAATACTCATTTCTTAAATAATTGTTCCAACAAATGTAATAAATCTACATGTATAATATTTTTTTTTTGATAATTCTATTAATTTTGAAGAGATAATAAATTTCGAACATAATTTATATACAGATTGATTTTTAAAATATGTATGAGATTTAAATTTCGATATTATTTATTTATTTTTTAAAATATTTTATCATTGCATCGACAAAATTAAACTAAAAAAAGCTCCACCTATATAAAAACACAATTAATGAGACTATTAACTACAACCCGTTGCATTGAACTAAATTTCATTTTTTTTTTCCCCAAGGGCACTGTGCAGCGGCAACGGACATAAGGTATCTCACAGTAGAACATAGTTTAATTTTCTACTAGGATATGATTTATTAATAAATTTCTGAAAAATCAGTATAGGCAACTCTCTGTGCAAAATTTGCTTAGCAGATAGAGTATGATTTTGATATTGAATAGCTTTTTAGCGATGGTACGACTGCGGAGTCTGGACTGATCCGCTAAAAAAATTACAAGCGCTTCCTTGATTTATCTAGGTGGTTAATAGAAATCCGTTGGCCTCTTTTGATTCAGTTGTTGTAGGGGTATCTCTAAAAGATCGTGGGATAGGACTGATTACCCTTAGAAATTAGTCAGCAGAGATTAGTCAGACCGAAGGCAAAAAAAAAAAAAAAATAAATAAATAAATAAATTCCATACTTTTTAAACATGGATCCGGAAACCGCGGATCCGACCCACTTGGCCGATTCTTCTACGGGCCGGGTGGTTATGGTATCGACGGCCACGTGGCCATGCACAAGTTTGAATGGCTGATAAAATGGTTACCTGCCATTTTATTGGAGAAAACCTTGGGTCCTGTTCTGGACCCACAAATACTACCAGTAATGAAGGAGGTAGTTGAGCGAGCTTTTGCCAAATATGTATTACAAACATTTCTACGTTCGCCGACGCCTTCCCTGGGCGCCAATGCGTCGAATGTCCACTCGGCCGCAATCGCAGGCACCAGCAGCAGAAGAGTCAAGAAGAATAAATTCGATCGTCTCCAGAAGCGAGATTGATCGGCGAAGAATCGTCGCCATCGATGTTGGAGCTCAATACGACGGCGCCTGCGGTCAGTCCTCCACCGGGGATGGAGCAGCAGGCTGCCGGGGTGGGAATCCTCCTCCAGATTTCTATGCTGGTGCTCTCTTTCGTCGTAGGTCATGTGCTCCGCCGCCACAAGTTCTACTACATCCCTGAGGCCAGTGCTTCCCTTATCATCGGTAACCCTCTTTTTTCCCTCTCATACTCTGTTGTTTCATGTTCCTATTTCTACGATTTTTGTTCTTCCTATAATTGCTGCTTCGCTTAAATCCCTAATTTTGTTAGTTCTAGGGGAAGTGCCTCCTGAATTCCGTTATTATTTATCTAAAAGGTGCTGAGGATTTGGTCTACTTATGGATCACACAGTGGACTATCAGGAAATGTATTGTGTATAAACTAGGTTTATTAACCGCATATCTTCTAGAGGGTGGCATATCAGAGATGGTATCAACCCGAACTAGTTTTCTTTGGACATGTAAATACATGATTTTATATCAATGATCATGTAAAGCTGGCGGTTCTGTTTGATTGAAAAACTGTTCTAAACACATATTGAGCTTTCAATCGTGTAGCTTGGTTGCTTAAAATAATGAAGTTCATGGTATGAAGTCATGACACATTCAAAAAGCTTCATTTTATGGCGGTAAAATTGGGTATGGCCTAGGACATTAGCATCTTCTATAATGTTACTTTGGTGGTGAATATATGAAACGTTATTCCTTGTGTTATCTCCAGTACCTAATAAGAATTACATGAAAAAAAAAAATCAAAGACAACATGTCCATGTTTCCTGGACATACTGTACCAGCCAACCTTACTACAGTTAACCATAGAGCTCATTGAAGTTTCTGACCAGTAATGCATCTCAGATTCGTGATATTTCTTTCATTGATGATCTCAACATAGTTGTTGGTTTTGTATGGCTAAAGAGTGATAGATCCTTATTATCATGTGAATTGTGCAAATTCTGGTTCCTTATTGCATACTTTGCTGTATTCTTGCTTACATTGCTTCCCGTTCCAACTCCTAATAAATGATATACAAATTTCATAGCCTCAACTATTTCTTTCTGTTTTACATATTTTTGTTTTACTGAAACCAAAATTAATGGATCACTAGAATGCTGTTTTTAAATGTATCTTATTAGACAAGCAAGTTGACTGTAGGAAAACAAGTTAACTCCTAAGGCAGCAATAATCATTAATATAATCGAGAGCATATTGGAACTTTGTATCGAGATGGTTTATCATTGCTTCAATTACTTTAGCATGTTCTTTTACTAACATGCTCTAATTAGTTACATAACATAGAACAATAGTCATCATAGTTTAATCATACTGAAAATTTAATGTAAAGTTATATGGTAATTATATCTTCATGAACAGATGTTTCTTTTGAAGTATATATGGTTGCAATTTCTTTCTTGATGGGAGTAGCACGATGAAGCACTAATTGCTTTGTAATGACAGGTCTACTTGTTGGTATACTTGCTAACATCTCAGATACTGAAGCTAGTATCAGGTTTGTGTCTTATGCTTCTGTTCATCCATAACAAGCATATCTTATTTGCAATAATGATGATATTATTGGTCTCTTTACAGGAGGTGGTTTAATTTCCATGAGGAATTTTTCTTCCTTTTCTTGTTGCCGCCAATTATATTATATCCAACTTGTGCAAATTATAAACTATTATTTTTTTCTTTTATAGTGTTTGAGAAAGCAATTGCATTGTTCTAATATTTTAAATCAATATTGATTTTCTTAACTTTAACCTACTCAATCAGGGTTCAGTTTAGCACCGGTGAGTTTTGAGGCTATTTCAATCTTGTAAGAATGTGCTTGCACTAAAGTTGAATCTGATGTATTCTTATGTTTGATGTCTACAGAAACCCTTTTTTTCAAACTTTGGAGCCATTGTTACATTTGCTATCTTAGGGACATTTATTGCTGCAGTTGTCACAGGCTTTTTAGTGTAAGAACATTGAAGCTCACAATCTTATTTCTTTCACTTCAAGAATAGCATAATTTTATGGGTGCCATTTTTATTTTGTAGTTATCTCGGAGGGTTGATATTGCTGATGTACAAATTACCATTAGTTGAGTGCCTGATGTTTGGCTCTCTTATATCAGCAACTGATCCTGTTACAGTGCTATCTATTTTCCAGGTATCTTGAACATGTTATTTATAGATCAACTATCTACCTTGGGCTAAAGGTTGTCATCTAGAAAAATATTGAAAATTACTTTTTGCAATCAGCATCTGTTATGGCACCTATTATTTCTTCTCATTCATAACTTCAAGAAGATAGGATGAAGATTAAACTTCTGTATCTTGCTAGTAGTCTATTTCTTAGCTTATCAATGCCCTTTCGCATTTCATGTAAGTCTGTTGTATGATATTTAAAACTTCTTTGTTTAAAACTATGTATGTAAGTTCTGGTGTCAGGAAGGTTTTGTGTGGCAGCTGGAATGACATATTGACTGTGTACTGGTGATAGTGAGCCAATATTGGGCACGGTCTGCCCATGAAACCTGGCCAAAAATGGAAAATAAGGAAAGGATAAACAAGAAGAAAAAAAATAAGGAAGGATAAAGAACAAACAGTACATGCAACCTTGCCATGCTTTTTGGATTCCACTACTTAATTCATGTTTCTTATACAAAGAAAATTTTGGTTGTTCTTATATTCTCTCACCTAAATCATTTGATTCTGAAAGTCATAAATAATCATGTATTGGTAACTTGTCTTCAGATTGTAGGCTTTCTATTTTACAACTACCAAATTCAAGTTTTATGATTGAACTAGATGATGTACTAACAAATAAATCGAATAAGTATCTGCATCTACCAACTGTCCTTGGCTGAGATTAGATAGAATGCATATATGTAATTTATTAGTCTTCTACATTCATTTTTTTTAAGCGTTCATGTACTCTATTTTTCCATGGTTTCATTTCTTCTCCTTTTTATGTAGGAACTTGGTACTGATGTGAATCTATATGCCCTGGTGTTTGGAGAATCTGTTTTAAATGATGCAGTATGTTCCAATTTTAATATGCTAAAAACTGCTACCCATTTTTTCATCTGCCAGTGATTTTGCTTTATTTTGTTGGAAATGCAGATGGCTATCTCCTTGTACAGGTTTGCTCATAGGCTTGAGGATGCATTTCCCTTACTGTCTAGTTCCATATTTTCACTGTTTGATTGAATCTGTTTACTCTAGGACCATGTCATCAGTACAAAGTCGTGCTTCCTCAGGAAAAAGCTTTTTTGTGCTTGTGCTGAGGTTTCTCGAGACATTTGTTGGTTCAATGTCTGCAGGTTAGAATTATGTCTATTTTAAAGATAATTGTTATTCTGGTTGAATCTCCATTTCTCATGGTGAGTTACTGAATCAGTAACCTAAAAATTATGAAAATTTTGTTTCTCTAATGCACTCTTTTTTCATGTAATAACACCATAAATTTTTTGTGAGTCAAATCTTGCTCATAATACAATTTGCAATGATTAAATAAATTATATACTTTTCTATATGTAACTCCGTTGATGTCTTTGTGTCTCAACTCAAGTCCCTCAAAGATTTTTTATTTTTAAGCTCAACTAATTTATGTTGCTTTTGCACAGGGGTTGGCGCTGGATTCATTTCTTCTCTGATATCCTTTATCAAACATTCATTTGTTCATTCAATCTTCATTGCTTTCATGTCCATATTCTACTTTCCTTCTTTTTTTTGTTTTCTACAGAGCAGGCACATCTACGGATTCTAAAAAAGTTTTAACTGGTTTCTCAATCCTAAGAATGTAAACGCTTTAGGTGGTCATGCTTCAGTCTGAGCTAATAATTTGATTATTATGACGTTGCACCAATAATTTGAAATATATTTTAAGTAGAGAAAATCTATATATACTGCATGTACCACTTGCACCACTGTGCATCTTGATCAAGAAGATTGGTTTTTAACTTTATTCTTTAGGAAAGCACTGATTTCTAAAATCTGTCATTTTATCCTAAAAGAATGAACTAGCATTTATTTTTTATTTTCTAATTGTGTTTGTGCTTTATTCAGCCTTAGAGGCTTTTCGACCCTGCTATCCTAATCATATCTAGGATAACCGCTTTAACTTGTATCAGTCATTACAATCCATCCATCCATGAAAATTGTCTATCTAGATGATGATTGGAAAAGCTTCTTTTAATGTTTATTTTGAGATTGTGGCTAATGACAGATCAGAAAATGTTCCAACGAGATAGACTATTACATACAAGATAAATCTTAGTATGGGTTTATAAATCATAATTTTGATTGAGATATCAAATTGATAACTATGAAACTATGATTTTCATTGTTTCTACAGCTTCTGTCACCCATTTATTCATTAAGCAATGCTTCAAAATGAATGGAAGCATCATAGGAAACTACATTTTATTTGGTGAATTTGTTCTGATATTTTATATATCCTATTTAGACAATCGCATGTAAAGCATAATCAATTCATCCAGCAATTATAAGCCTTAAATAGAAATTATTATATTTATAATATTTCAGCAATTCTTTTTAGCATTTTGACATCATAAGATTATTGAATGTAATTTTTTTTTCTTTTAGGCAAATTTAAGCGAAATATTTAGCTAAAAAACTTAGCCATTCAACATTCCCTGTCCTAAAGAAATGACACTGGAATTCCTATCTTGGCACAGGGACATGTTACTAACAATATGGCTTGTTTAAGCAATCATACAATCCCGAATGTATGCAGATCTGCTATGTTGAAAACGATGTCAGAGAATGATCGAGTATTGTTGTTAGCTTAAATTATGATTGTAGCACTTTTTTTAATTAAAATTCAGTTCATGATGCATGTTTTTGTTGGGAGTTTGAAAATTCATGCACGTTGGAAAAGCCTTAACTGCTGAATACCTCTTCAAATATGCTGGATTAGATATTGAGAAGTAAGAATTTTGCCTATTGCTTGGTGTGTTTTTTTCCCATTTAAATTATTGACACACGTTTCTTTCAGCCTTCAGAATTTGGAGTGTTGTCTCTTTGTCCTTTTCCCTTATTTCTCGTAAGTGATATCATCCTTGGGATTAATTTTCTTTTACAAAATAAGAAGAAATACGTGAGTCATGACTTATTTGCAGTTACATGCTAGCAGAAGGATTAGGTCTATCTGGTATTGTGTCGATACTATTTACTGGAATTGTAAGTATCTTCTCTTTTTTCAATAACTATACTATGGCTACTTGTTCTAAGTGTTTTCATTTATATTTCTTGCAGGTAATGAAGCATTATACATTCTCCAATTTGTCAGAGAACTCTCAACGTTTTACTACTGCATTTTTCCACTTGATTTCATCACTAGCTGAAACATTTGTGTAGGAGGATTGCATTGATGCTCTCATCTATTTTTTTACCGCATGTTCCCTTACAAATCTCACCTTCATTATATTGTGTGTTTTTCAGGTTTATCTACATGGGTTTTGACATTGCGATGGAGGAACATAGTTGGTCACACTTGGGGTTTATTTTCTTTTCAATTGTATCCTTGTCACTTCATTAAGTAGAATCTTTTATTACATTTGACATACGTATCTTTCTCTTCCTCCTTAACTTCCATCTTCATTGATGAAATAGATCTTCATAGGTGTTGCAAGGTACTTCCCTACCACCTTCATTTCCGAATCTCCACTAAAATAAATTTCCCTGAAATTAAGATGGAGAGAAGTGAGTAATGCCTCATTATTTCTTTCCACTATAGTATATGATATCAGTCACTACTAGTTATTCTGTTTCTGAATGAATCAACTCATTCAGGTTTATGAATATTCATTTTTTTTTAACCCAATTGAAAGATTGAGTTATGCTTGTGATTTGGAGTTATTGACCAACACAGAACCTTGCATTCCTGTTCTGGTGTCTACTGTTAGGAAATATATAGTGATTTGACCAAAGATTAGGGTTATGATGTTGATATATGCTCCATGGTTATGCTTTTAGCCCTTATGACATTGTTTCTGTTATTTCTAAAATTTTATGGTATTCCGTGACACAAGGGAATTAGACATTAATTGTATGCTTTAGTTGAAGAACAACTATGATTATTTTTCTGTGGATTCTTGTAGGCTATTTTCCAATCCAAACTTCTAGGATCTCCAAGTTAAATATTTTATTCAGAGGTTTTATGGTGTGAGTCATATTACAACTTATTGTCTTTGTTGATTTATCTTGAAGGGCTGCGCATGTTTTTACTTGTGCTAACTTAGTGAACATGGCTCGGCCAGCAAATCGCAAAATACCTCCTAAGCATCAGAAGGCACTTTGGTATAGTGGTGAGAATTGGCTATTTAATTTCTCAGAAGTCCACTTTGTGGTATTCGTTTCTACCTTTTCTTTTATCGCTGAACAGGTCTTCGAGGAGCTATGGCTTTTGCCCTTGCTCTGCAGTCAGTACATGATCTTCCAGAGGCTCATGGAAAAACCATTCTAACAGCTACCACTGCAATAATTGTACTAACTGTAAGTTCTCATGCTAGTAATGTTTACAGTGAACCGTGCAAACAAGGAACACTGTAGATATTTGTCAATGTTCAGTGAACCATGCAAACAGGGATCACTGTAGATATTTGTCATTGTTCTTTCCCTTTGCTTTATGATTACCATCGGTTTGCAACTTTTCCTTCAAATGTAGAAATATATATAATGTTACCAAGAACAGAACAACGACACAAACTGAGTCCCAAATATTTCCTGTCAGGATAGGGTTATCAAGAAAACAGCATATAAAAAAATGAATTTATACTTATAGATAATGAACATGTATTGATAGTGGAAGGCCATGAAAACTAGTCTATATTAAAATATTACTATAATTTCATTAAGCTTGCTTTGTTGATTGTATATATGTGTTTGTTTTTATGACACTTTTTATTTAATTGCTTAGTGACTATGACCATTCTCTTTATGACCTTTTCTCTTCCAGTATGAACTAATCAGTAGCTACTATCAAGTTGAAAATGAATGACTAATAACTTGTTTTTAAAATATCCTCTTCTTTTTTTCTCTCTTTTTTTTTTTTTTGGCATCTACATGTGTCTTTTGAAAGGGAGCTTGGCGCAATGATAAATTGCTGCCACGTGACTTGGAGATCATAGGTTTGAGTCACGGAAATAACTTCTTACCAAGCAAGATAAAACTATGTACAACAGACTCCGCATTAACGGAAGCTTCGTGCATTGGGTTGTTTTTCTTTTTTACATGTCTTTTCCCTTTTAGTTTGGGATTTTTCAACATCCTTTTGCAACAAAATGGCTTTCATGTTAGGTAATACTGATTGGTGGCTCAACTGGTACCATGCTTGAAGCTCTAGAAGTAGTAGGAGATGGTCAAAATGATACTATGGAAGCCAATTTTTCAGAGGTGCTGTCAGATGGCACACATTTCTTATTACTTTCTGTTAACTTTCAAAAGCAACTTTTGATATCCATTAAATCTTTTGTTATGTATTATCTTGTTTCAGAACTTTGAGAGTAATAATGGCTACATTGTTCCAACATACCAAGGAACATCATCAGGGAGTAAGATAAAGATGAAGCTCAAGGAGCTCCATAAGAGGTTCTTTCAGATTTTAGTAATTTCCTAATGTTTCAATAATTCATTTTTTTAAGCTGCCTGTTTTGTTGCTGCAGCACTCCATCCTTCACTGCATTGGATAAAAATTACTTAACTCCATTCTTTACAACTCAAAATAATGGTGAAGATGATTCTGGTATGATGCCCACATCTTTTTTTTTTAATGTGAAATAAAGTGTTCAAATATCAAGTAACGAACTAGTTTTTTTGTTCTAGAAATATTGTTATAGTCCTGGAACATTTCGACTTGTAAAAGAATGCATTTATTGGTTTGCAAAAGGATATTATTCTCTTGTATTCAAGGCATGATGTTTGTTTAATAATTAATAGCTCGAGACTAAGCTCTGTGATCTCCAAATATAACACTAGAATAAATATTCTAGTTTGTTTGGTCATTTAGAAATTCTTACTGGCCATTCCTATTTATTTTACCATGATATTTCAAACTCCCCCTGCAGAATTTAAAGACACCATACATCCATCTTTCTCCATGAGGAATGTATATTGCTGCATGTAGTTTAAATTAATAACTTAATGGGTAAAATTCTATCTTACCACTTTTACTTTTATTGTATATTTTTAAATTCATTTCAACCCTCAAAATTTCTGCTTCTAGTTTATAAATGGTCGCTAAGGAAAAGAATATATATTCAGATTCTTCAAAATTTGCTGCATGAAACCAGTGTGTTTCCCTTCTTGTTTGGCTTTGACAATCTATTTTTGTGCACATATTTGGACTTGTAATATAAGATCAACAGAGATTAAAGATGATGATTTTTGTAGTTGAAAGGAAGTAAATAGAATATCCCCTAAACATGTTATGGGACTTTTGGCCACCAATACGGCAGCCTGCTATTAGCTTGTAAGCCCATATTTTGTACCTCTAATAATCGGTTGTTGAAAGTTGTTTTAGAGTTTGTAAATTAGCTACCAGTAGATACCTATGTGTCTTACCATTGTTTTCACTGCTGGATCCTTCTTGTCAGTTTTGTGGTTTTATGGTTGTATAGCAGATGAATCACCGAGGCAGGACACTTCAAGAGAAGGATTCCGTGATCATGCGTAAAATTGGTGAGCTTCACCTGCCTTCTGGGCTTTACTATTATCCTTTTTCCCAGAGCTTCATATCCAGCTGCAGGAAGCAAGCAGGAAGAAGTCAAAATCATGCAGTTGATGGATCAGCCTCTAGTCTTACACATTTAACCGTAGTGAAATATACCTTATGATAGATTGTCGTAAAGAAAAATACAGCAGCATAGTATGTAAATGCAGCATTCAATTACATTTGATGTAGCTGACTCGTCGTCGCCGAATTCACCATGTTTTCATCTTTTTATGGTTTGCACATCCACAACTGTTGGCCAATTTGTCAAACTGATTTAAATGTAGTCATAACATAGCCATGATACATTAATCTCCAAGTCTTGGAAACTTTGCTGAATCTGTAGAGCTTACATTGTTT
>JBAMHZ010439762.1:0-10206 GCA_037177395.1 Alpinia galanga | reverse complement strand
CGCATTCCACGACAGCAACAGGAACTGCCTCCGCTTCAATAGCAATGGCGACGACCATCCGGTTCTGGAGCTCCTCGACGACTACCGCCGCCTAGACAACAGGACAATCCACCGCATCCACGGCCGCATGCTCCGCCACGGCCTCCTCTTCCACCCGTACTCCGCCAGCCGCCTCCTGGTCGCCGCTTCTCTCTCCCCCTCCCCGGACCTTTCCTACGCCCGCCGCCTGTTCGACAGCATCCCTTTCCCCAACCTCTTCTCCTGGAACACTCTCATCCGCGCCCACGCCGCCGGCCCCGACCCCCGCCTCGCCCTCCTCATCTTTGCCCGCTTACTCTCCGACGGTCCCGATGGTCCCGACAAGTTCACCTTCCCATTCGCCATCAAGGCCGCCGCTGCGCTCTCCGCCCTCCGGGAGGGCGCCGCGGTCCACGGCATGGTCGCCAAATCCGCTTCTTTTCGTTCCGACATTTTCATCCTCAACTCGCTCGTCCACTTCTATGCAGCTTGCGGCGATTCGGATCTTGCCCTCAGGGTGTTCGACAATATCCCGTCCCCAGACGTCGTGTCCTGGAATTCCATGATCACTGCTTTTGCTCAGGAAGACCGCTGGGACGACGCTCTGCGATTGTTCGAGGAGATGCAATGCGAGAACGTGATGCCCAACGACGTCACCATGGTCAGCGTTGCTTCGATCTGTGGGAAAAAGTGCGACTTGGAACTTGGAAGGCGCATCCATTCTTACATTCAGCAAAATGATATTGAGGAAAGCTCAATACTCGACAACGCTTTGCTCGACATGTACGTGAAGTGCGGAAGCCTGGAGGACGCGGAATCGCTTTTCCGCGGCATGAATGCGAAGGACTCCATCTCCTGGACTACCATGCTAGTTGGGTATTGCAAATTAGGCCATTTTCATGCCGCTCGCCATCTGTTCGATCAAATGCCTAACCGTGATATCGCCTCTTGGAACGCTCTGATCTCATGCTATGAACAGAGTGGGCGTGCAAAGGATGCACTAGATATCTTTCGCGATCTGCAGCAAGCTGATGATGCAAAGCCTGATGAGGTAACCTTAGTTGCTGCACTGTCTGCCTGTTCCCAATTGGGCGCACTGGAATTGGGTTGTTGGATCCATGCATACATCAAGAAGAACAGCTTCAAGTTGAATTTTCATCTTACAACTTCTCTTATTGACATGTACTCCAAGTGCGGAGATCTGGAGAAGGCACTCGATGTGTTTGGCTCTGCGAAGAACAGGGATGTTTTTGTGTGGAGTGCCATGATTGCTGGATTCGCAATGCATGGGAAGGGAAGGGAAGCTTTGGATCTTTTTGAACAAATGCAGGAGACCAAGGTCAAGCCTAACAGTGTTACTTTCACCAATGTATTCTGTGCTTGTAGCCACGCAGGCTTGGTCCATGAGGGCGAGCTGTTTTTTAGCAAAATGCTTCCTGTCTATGGCATTGCACCGAATGCTGAGCACTACAGTTGTATGGTTGACATCCTAGGTCGTGCTGGGTTATTGGAAGAAGCTAAAGAGTATATAAGGAATATGCCAATGCCGCCTAGTGCTTCAGTGTGGGGAGCATTGCTTGGAGCCTGTGCTATTCATAGGAATGTTGAGCTAGGTGAGCATGCCTGTAAACATCTTCTGAAGCTGGAGCCTAGAAACCATGGAGCATATGTGATTTTGTCTAACTTATACGCCAGGTCAGGAAATTGGAATGCCGTAGCAAGGCTAAGGAAGTCGATGAAAGACAGTTCACTTAAAAAGGAAGCAGGTTGTAGCTCAATTGAGGTTCAAGGAGTCGTTCATGAGTTCCTGGTGGGGGATATATCTCACCCTCTGAAAGACAAGATATATTCGCAACTGGATGAAATTGCATCGAGATTGAAAGCAGTAGGTTATGTTCCTGATAAGAAACTGGTCTTGCAAGACATAGAAGAAGATGCGAAAGAGAGAGCACTTTCTTTGCATAGCGAGAAGTTGGCCATTGCGTTCGGTCTCATTAATACCTCATCATCTGCACCAATAAGGATCTCAAAGAATCTTCGTGTTTGCGATGATTGCCACTTGGTTGCCAAACTTGTGTCTGGTATATACAACAGGGACATAATCTTGAGAGACCGCTATCGCTTCCATCATTTCGCCGGAGGTTTATGTTCATGTATGGACTACTGGTGAGTTATCAAGATTAAAATGTGTGTTCTTCTTGGATTGTGATAGAAACTATTTTGACAATGCCACAGTGCAAAGATAAAGATCAAAAGCCGTGTGGCATTTGAACCAAGAATGGAGAAATGACGATACTTGTTCTGAAAAAACAATGGCTAAGGATAACCTTGTCTATTGATCACTGTTTTCTTCTCCTTGCTTTGCTAAAAGTGATGTATATGTGACAAGCTAGGAAGTAAATTTTGTATATACAACTCAATAGACTTTGAGTGAAGGACTTTTCATGTTTTTTCTTGTTTTCATGTAAATCTATCACTTACAACTTGATAACCTGATGATTCACGAAGGTGCCGTTGCAAATTTCTGCAAAGATGGTAAAAGGGTTTGAAAATTTTTGTCAGGCTCTTAATTTGAAAATCAGAGAAAAATACTACGTATGAGAGTCAGGTGTATTTATAATATATAGAAAATGAGAAGAGAAATAGAACACGACTCATAAATGTGTTCAAAAATGATGATGAATGTTATTACACAAATTAGAGTTAGAATTAAAAGTGGGTGAATAAAAATTTGCAACTATAGTTAAATGGTTTTTAAAGTTTCAAGTAGAATTGATGATATATTTTATGAACGGATAAGATTCCAATAGCCTATCCAAATAATCAAAAAATGAATCAATGACTAGCTTAATGATGATCAATTACTTTCTAAACATGTTGAAGGAGAGGACAAACTCTGTTTTTATAAAAGTTAAATATCATATTTAGTAATTCTAAGAACAAGGAATTTGATCAAAGTATTAGATAATTCAACTTCCTCGTGTACTTACCACTTAATTGAACAGAGAGGGACGCTTCTACTTGGTTATCTGGTAATGGAGACAGTAGAGGAACAAATGCTTCCTTTCTCACTAATCATATCCTCTTCGACCTCGCTTCCATCCAGACGGACCATATGGTTGTTGTTTACGCTTCGTTCGGAACTGGTGGTGCTGCTTGTGGCAAGAGGAGAGTTTGAAACGCTCAAAGTCCTACAAACCGACGATGATGCTGAAACAGGCCTCAGGTTGTTGGGAATGCTACGTCTGATATCCTGTTTTTGCATAGACGAACATTCAGAATTGAGAGAAACATGAATCAAAAGCTTGCAAAGGCCAAAGGAAGCTAATACCGTGTGTCTAAACGCCATATCCAAGGATTGTTTCGACAGTGATCTCCCAAAATCAGTGCTCCCTGGTGAAAGAGAAGATTTAGTAGAGAGGCTGCTGTTGGTCGATCGGCGGTCGAATTGCTTTGAGGGCACCAGCTTTCGCATGTGGACTGTGCGCTCGACCATTTTATTTCCAATTGCAATAGGATTCACATCGACACCGCTTTGCTGTAGTTTGCTTGGAGCTTGCACAGAATTTACCTTTCGAGTGCTACCATTTGGAGCCCTTCCTCTGGATGGAGAGCAAGACTGGCGTCTTGGTCGGGCACCGGCCCCGGGTTCAACAGAAGACGATCGTCTGCTGAGGGCTCCAGGCCTACTTCGAGAAGCTGAAGAGGGCCTATCAGGCAATGATGTTCTTAAGTTTGGAGGTGCATCAAGTGAAAAACCAGGGATGTCTGCTGGTTTCACTGGTCGACATTTTATGGTCGCAGAGTTTCCTCGTGATGGTGTTGAACTTCTAGATGCTGTTGGAGCAGATTTCATGACAGAGGATGGTCGATTTGGCGGAGCAGGAACGGCATATACAGTATGTACAGCAGAAGGATTTCTGGCCGGAGTTGTTGACCTCAAGGTGTGATTACTAGTTGCCGATGCTGTGGGTCTGGAAGTTGGTGTAGAAGACCTGACTGGCGTCGACGACCGTGGTGGAGCTGCTCGAGACGTTGGAGTGGAAGGTCTACTGGTAGTTATTGGACCAGCAAGTATCGTAGGTCGTCCAGTTGGCGTAGCAGATCTAGAACCACTATGATTACGGCCGCCGGAGTAGGATGGTCTCCGGATTCCCATAGCAGATGAGTCCAAGGTAGGTCTGGGTAACAATGTCTCTCTTGAAGGATCTGGAGCACTTATTCTCTGCTGATGGATGTTACGATGACCCTAAAAATTTGGTGTGAAAAAATGGATCACTCTTATTTCTATAATGGATAAGTAATGTGATAAAAAAAATGATATTGAAGTGATCCTTCTAGGTAAGTATAAACATTCTATTGAATTAAGGCAGCTCAACAGCAACTACAAGATCTCTATTGACAAATCACTGATAGGGTCAAACTTAATAAGGTAAATGAGCTAATCTTTCATATGCAATCTCCCACCACAATACCAGTGTGCAAAAAATGTGGAATTAACCCTTCATCAGCCATGAAAGAGCCAATTCATGGAACATTATGAGCAATTGACAATAACCTGGGCATGCCAACATAACAATATTTGATACAGAAGCACACTAGAGAAAATTGTTCGGTTTAACCTAGGTTTATCTATGAAAAGAAGCCAAACCTATACATCATACGACAGCAAAAGTACAAAAGAGACTCGAAGTTTCACTTGTTAACATATCTATATGGGTAATTTGTGAGTTTTCCAATCAAGCACATTCCTTGAGTTTTTCAATCAAGTTCATTCTTCAATTTTACCTGGAGTACAGATGTGGCAAATATAAAACTAGCCCATCAGTTTATTCAAAATATATATATTTTTAGAATTACGTATATTCATAAACTCAAACTTTTTTTCTTTTTCTCTCTCTCTCCTATCTCTCTCTTGTCCTCCTTCCTCTTTCCTCCAGCTATACTTCACTTTATCTTTAACCAGCACTCAAGCTCCAACTAACCTTACACTCTCATAGCTTTTCCCCCCGCCTTTTCCTCCTCTCTCCCACAACCCTTCTTGACTCCCACCCCAATATCACTTCTTTCTTCCCGCCTCTTGCTTCCACTCAGTCGTGATGAGTTGTCATGGCAACCATCCACAACCTATCCTGGTGACTAGCTATGAGACAGGGAAGGGCCGGCCATGGAGAGGAAGACCTCATAGGAGTGCAAAGTAGAGCTGCAAGAGAGAGGGAGGAGAATAAGGAGACAAGAAGAAAGAAACAAGGAGGAAAATCTGTCATAGAATAAGTGAAGGTGAAGTGAAGCGAATTGGGAAAGTGAAGAGGAAGGATTTGGAGCTGGAATACAAGGGAATGTGCAGGGAATGGACTTAGGAGAAAAGGAAGTAGGAGCAAGGTGAGAAGAAAAAGAGAAAAGAGGAAGAAGTGGGAAGGAGATAAGAAGAGTGAAGATGGAGTCGTTAATAGGGTAATTCGGAAAAGGATTGGATCACATTAGATTTATTATACACAGTTTTATTCTACATTGTAAGAGACTATTTATAAGGCTCAAATTTATGACCATTAGATCACACAGTAACAACGTAAATGTTTTATCAAGTGAAACTTATTAATGCACTTTATTGATAGATTATGAGTTAGTATAGCTAATCAAAAAGAAACATAATTTGTGTCTGAAACTTATATTTAGATGACAATTTATGTATAATTCATGCAACTCTGAAGTTTTACAGGTTAGAATAGTTCCTAGGCTTTATATTTTTTAGTTGTCTTTCAAGGTTTTGGCCTGATGATTATTGCAAAATAAACTAGTACAAATTCATGAACAAGTTCTTCATATATTGACCACCAATTTGAAATTCAAACAAGTAATTTGTAGTGACGGCACATTCAATCTCAAATGGACAATGGACATAGTTTCGTAGTGGAATTCCAAAAGAAATTTCCCATGAAATCAAATCAAGCCACTTCTAGATGAAGCACATATTTACTAAATCATAATGCTAAAAGATTTGCAAATACAACTACTCTTTGGACAGAATCCCAGTTTAATCCTTCAATGGGACCATTTAGATTTCGGAAACAAACAACAATTTCCAATTAATAGCACGAAAAGTATCATACAATAACTATGGAGGTTGTAGTGGCTTTCCTATTCTTTTATGTAAATTGAAACATCCTCAACCAGAAAACATAAAGAACAAGTATTATATGGATTATTGTGCCCTAATTAATCGTTGTGTATGGAAATGCTAATATATCAAGGTATTCCATGGTTTATTTCATGGGTAAACCGCATACCAAATTATATATGAAAAAAGCAAAAATAAACAATAGGCTCACCCTAGATCTCAGCATAGTTGAACAAGCATTTAGTGCTCCATTATTGTTGATAGGAGATCTTCTATTTTCAATATCTGAACATGGAGCAATTGGAGTACCCGGTGGTGTAAGAAGCCTGAAATAGAATATTAATTGTGTCACACCAGGTGAGACCATGTAAATACGTAGCCAACCAAATAACTCCATGGTAGTCAGGTTAAGTTCATATTTTTAGTATCATAATTTCATCATTGGTTCCATATTTCAACAATATACAATAGTTCTAATTAAATGTATATATTAAGAGAATCATGTCAGTATATACAATAGTAGTACTCAAACCAGTTGCCAACGATACAAGCTGTCTAGAAATTGGAGAAATTATAGGGAACTACAGATTGTTTACAAATATACCATGGTTATACGGAACTACAGATTATCTACAAACTAAAATGACTCAGAATATCACAAATGAACTTATTTTTCTAGGGCACCACACGAGCAACACAAATAAGCAAGAGTAACTGACATTTTGATGGCATACCCTATGATCCAATTTTAGTAAATCCATGCAAGGAGTTTTCTTTCCCTTTAATCTGGGTAGCAGCTGTAAGAACTAGATGAATTAGATGTGGAAGTGTACATTTTCAGTATAGTGCAATCACACTCTATCTCTAGGCTCATCATATTCATCTCTCAGCTCCAATCCTCACTATTAAAGCATCACCATACTATCAGATATGCATGTGAATAAGTTAATTTCCACTATAGGCCTAGGTTTTTAGGTGAACACAATTTTTTGGAGCCAGAGTCATGTGCAAAAGAACCTCTTACTTTTTTAAACCAATTCTCATTCTGATTTAATCATATTTTCAAGTCATTTGTGAGCATGATAATGTATATTTAGATTTGTGGCAACTCTTTATCCTATCACATAATTTTTCCTTCCAATTTACAAAATAGATGATCAATATGCACCTCATCTATCACCTTATGGTTTTTTATTATGTTTGCTCATAACAGCATTATTTTAGGTATAGTGTTGTCCATTCTTCGGTGTTGCTAGTGATTAAAATTTAAGATTACAACTATAAATATTGCCATAAAGTTACTAGCTAGCAATCACACATGGAATCAAGTGACACAGTAGATTGAGTAAAAATTATCCATCCACTTTACTCTTGTTGCATTGCATATTATGAGAAATGTACCATTGCAGGGCAAGATACCGTGAGGAAATTGGAAATTGTCATCGAGCGGTCACTTAGTTCAAGGACCAGGCATGAAAGATGAGGAGAAACTAAATAATGAATAAAAATATAGAATTATAAATATTTTTCATCTGTGAATGAAAGAATGCAAGCTTTAGATCTTTAGAATTTGAAGCTTGTGGATCGATAAAAAAAATCAATTTAGAAAATTGAGCATATCCTCCAAATTGGAATGTCCGACAGCAACCACAAATTTTATTATAGATCATCTTAATAAGATTACTACTAAACCACAAAGGACAGAAAGAAATTTAGTTTATTCAAATTTGTAAGACAGAAATGTATTAAGCTCATAGGAAATTAGTCCATTGATACAAACACCACAACAGTCACACAACAAGATTAGTAAAGAAAACATATCCAGATTGGACAACCGAGCAAAGATCAATATCTTAATTCATCATGGAAGTATGTCATAGGTATAGGAAAATATCATGATACCAGTCGTAGTCATTTTTTCCACGGTCGGAGTTTAGGAATTCATCCATTCGGGCCTTGGTGAACTTGAATAGGGGAACAATCCCTTGTTTAGGACCTATCCACGAGAACCAACAAAAATAAACTCATCGTTAGCAGGGAAATTTGCGATGTGACGAGCTAGCGGCAAAAACAAAAAAAAAGAAAAAAGGTCAACTTTCTAAGAAATGAATGCTCAAATGGTATATCCATAGAGAAAGGAATTAGCACGGCCGGTAATACCCAATGCAGGGTCGATTTCGCTGGCGTTATCCGGTGGCTTGTTGCTCCGCTCCTTCTCGTGCTTCCGCATCTCGAGGAATAGGGCGAGCTCCTCATCCGCCTCTTTCGTCAAGGTCCGCCCCGGAGCCCGCGCCGCCATCACCCCAGCGTTAAGGCTGTGATTCATGTTTCCTTCCACCAAACTTCAATACAATAGAACTCGAAACTCTACTATTCTCCCCCCAGTTCAAAATTTCAACTTTTCCAATAAAATCGAAACCGCCTCCCCACACATGATCTACACTCCAGAAGAAGAAAAAAAACAGTTAAAGAGGGCAAATCGTAACGCTAAGCTCGAAAGAACAAAAACCTAATCCGTTCTGTAATATACCACCAGAACCACGAAAAGAATGACGGATTCCCGATCCCTCAGTGGCCAGTCAGCATTCAAAGGGATAATCACACCGATCCAGAAAGTGCAGCTAGTCGCGAATGAAGCTTCGTCGAAGTCTCCGTATCGAAACAGATTCAAACTTCAAAATGCTTCTCTCTTCTCTCTTCTCTCTTCTCTCTTACTCTCGGCGTCGTTCAACCTTCAGCGACTCAGGACTCGGCCTCACTGATTTTAAAATCTGTGACACAATAGTAAACGGTTTTCGCTCCGCGATTTGAATCCAAACGAACCAACCAATCAGAAGACCGGTACATTCCGGGTCATCCTAAATGCTTGCGATCGGATCCAATGGTATTGAACCAACCATTTTCAAAATCGAGCAGTCGCTGGGGCCCGCCGAATAAGCCGGTACGTAATTCGATGGATAAACTGACAGTTGCAGCGGATCCGCATGCAGTCTGATTCCGAAATAACCTTCCTAACAATAATATCAAATTTAAATATTAATTACTATAGTGGTTTAAGCCATGTCTAATTGACATGAATTATTATTTGAATTTATTGCACTCCACTTTAAAGTAAAGTATTAATTTGAGGATTCATTGGCTTAAAATATTGTCTTTTTTTTTAGGTGGATAAATATAAAAAATTTATCATTGGAGCTTCATGGCATCCTGCAAGGTAAATAAATCACTGATCTTTAAAGTTTAACCCCGCACCACGCGCAGCCAGCTAGCACAACACCGTCACTAGCCGACATGACTCTCTACGGCGATACGGCGATCTACATCAGCTGAACATTTTTTTTTTAAACAAAGGGAAAAGCATAAATAAATCAGGGATCTTTTCTTTCAGGAAAATTGAGAAAAACTGCACTGCTCGAACTGTTGTTTTTTTTTGCTTTGCCCATGTAATCTGCCGAAACTATTATTATCCACGAGCCAACTGGTAGTACGAAGAGCTGTAAATTTGAGTCAGGCGTATTGAATTAGTCTGTTTCGTTAAATAATTTAAATGAATTGAGTTAAAATTTATCAATCTAAATTTACTGTAAAAAATAGATCAGTCCGTATAGATTATTGGATTGCGAGTTAAGATAAATTGACCCATGACTAACTTGAGTTGGCCCACAAATTGAAAAAATTAAAAAAATTATTTTTTAAGTGAAATATAATAGTGCAACATGTCAAGTTTAAAACAGAATCATTCTTTGCTTGAAAAAGGATATACAGTCTTTGACCATGATGGTCAATAAAAATAGATGCTTGAGAAAATGAAATTTCTAAATACTTCTTGTACTCTTTGAATTCAATTACAAAAAGTGAAACAAAATAGAAAGAGAAGAGAGACTGAGAGATGTTTCGTTGTTAGAAAGTAACTAACTATATAGAGATTTGAAGGAAAAAAGAAAAATAAAATATCAAACATGCAAAATGTCCTACGCTGCTGGAAGAGCAAAAGAAATATTAAGATAATTTTTTTATGCACTATAAAAGATCAAATGATTATAAATCAAATTGGATAAGAAATTGGATAA
>JBAMHZ010439752.1:0-10206 GCA_037177395.1 Alpinia galanga | reverse complement strand
GATCTAAGATTTATTGCCATCTGGATATTATTAATCCAGATTTCACAATTAAAACCCAAACTATGAAATATACCAATTGGGAATTACAAGAATGTAAAATGCACATACAACAAATGTTAAATCTAAAAATTATGCAAAGACCTACATCAAGACATAGAAGTCCAACTTTTATAGTAAATAAAGGAACGGAACAGAAAAGAGGACAGTCACGTGTGGTTTTTAATTATAAAAAACTAAACGATAATTGTAATGAAGATGGTTATAAAATACTGAACAAGGACTTGTTAATTAATAAAATACAAGATTCATAATGTATTTAAAATTTGATTTAAAATCTAGTTTCTAGCAATTCTGAATGCATCAAGATTCTATACCTTGGACGACCTTTTCTTGCCCTGAAGGACATTTTGAATGACTAGTTATACCATCCGGATTGAAAATAGCACCACAAGCCTTCTAAAGAAAAATGGATACAGTATTTCAACAAGTAGTAGATTTTATATGTGTCTGTATAGATGATATTTTAGTCTTTTCTAAAATAAAAACTGAACATATAGCTCATTTACATATGGTATTTACCTTATTCGAAACACATGGTTTATATTTCTAAAAAGAAAATAAAATTAACTACAAAACATATTGAATTCTTAGAAGCAAAAATTGAACAAGGAAAAAAAATTACAACCTTATATTACAAAGAAATTTTAGACTTTCCTGATAAATTGGAAGACACATCCTTAAAAGCCTTTTTAGGACTCATAAATTATGTTAGACCTTATATGAAAATAAGTGGTAGTTTATACTTTATACAATAAAACTTCAACTAAAGGGCAAAAACTATTTAACCAACAAGATATTGAGACAGTTAAAGTAATAAAGGAAATAGTAAGACAATTACCTACCTTATCCCTATCTTTAGATAAAAACTATTTAATAGTTAAACCTGATGGTTGTGAAACAGAATGGGATGGGAAGGTATATTATTAAAAAAAAAAAAACTTCTAAATATACAAATAAATCAACTAAAAGTCTATGTCGCTGTACTTCTGGAAAATACAAGAAAAAAAGGCACTTGACTTCGTTAGATTATGAATCACTAGCAGCCATTGATTGTTTAGATGTCTTTCTATTATTTATTTGTGATAAAAAAAAATTACTATATGAACAAACTGTGAAGCAATCGAAAAATACAATGCACAATTAAAGGATACCAAGAAAATTTTAAATAGTAAAAGATAGATAAAGTTTGCAAATACAATCATTAATAAAGTCATAACAAATTAGGAATATATAAAAATACAAAATATTTTTTTACCAGACACATTGTCTAGGTTATTAAGGTGATGGAGTATTCGAAAAATCCTTTCAAAACAAGCTACATGGCTCCTAGAAGATACTTAACATTTGGAGACATTGAATTACCTTAATATGTCAAAACAAAAGAACAATTTCATTATGAAGAAAAATAACCATCCAAAATTGTCTTATTAACAATATTTGACACCTCCCTAGTATCCAAGGAACAACAACCTACAAAATCAAGGTGATTAAGGCCTTGATCCAACATTTCCAATATACAAGACAACATACAATACAAACTGTCATACCACAGCAAGCCAATACTTTGTTATCACAACAGGGACATTAGCAGGTATCTATGCGACTAAAGAGGAAGTAGAAATGGCTCTCTCTATTGACAAACAGACAACATACCAAGAATTTACAGATTTGAGTACAACACTTACATATGTACGTAATGCAGTAGGCCCTCATTACTTCATCAGTACCTTATCAAAAGGTAAGAAAATACAGAAGTCGAAGACAGACAATACAAAGGCTCAACAAACTTTATTACAACCAAACAAGATATACAAGGAAAGTGCTTTACAAAAGGAAGAATATTTAACTTTCCTCACAAAACTTAAAAAAATGAAAGAAACAGTGTTTACAATGCCCAATGATTTGAAGATCTATATCCGGTCTTTAGCAGACCAAATAGCTTAGGTTGATTTTGTACAACTACAAGAAGCCCTCAGATGGCTTCATAATAATCCAAAAACTAAAATTATTATTACTTATGAAGCAAAATACAACTACAAGCTGAAATGTATTTTCGACATGCACAGCAGCTTCATTAAAACAAGTATGTCAATGTATATTACTATACGACTTCTGGAAAGCCTGTGTAAATATAAATACTTACACCCTTGCTGCTTATAGGGGTAAAGTGATTACACCATACATTCTTATGGATTATGGCATACTGTATAAATTATGGGTCAAAGATCTTGACACAAGTCCTGAATTCCCATACAAATTAGGTTAGTGCATTGACTACACGAGGGAAGAAGAGAATTTTTAAAGTATTATCATTAGTACTTTAGAATCTTCTCCACGTGAATGGATGAACCTAAGACTTGAACCAACAAGACATCTGGTCATATTAGAGGCACATTTTGCAACAACACTAAAGCATACAATTGATGATTACTGCCCTTCAGATCCTGAAACAACTGGATAGCCTCTCTAACACAAGAAGAATAGCTGAAGCATTGGAGAGCTTTTATCTAAGGCTCCGACTGACTATAGGAAGAGTTTATAGATCTCATAGCATATACACTAGCAGTGGAAACATACACAGAGAAAATTTATTGGCCTTCTCACTATGAGACAGTCTTCTTTCCATTTAACATCACAACTCAACATAAAAGGTTGTATGAACATTATCAAAAAAATTCACACTCAATGGTTTGAAAAGAAATCAAAAAGAACAGCCAGCCAATACTGGCATAAGCTCACAGCCTTATCAGCAAGACCACAAAGCCCAAGACTAACCCAGCACAACAGCCTAAGAGAGTCTATAAATTCAAACACTACTGGCTCTACAGAACATCATAATATCGTCAACATGATGAAAAGTTGATACAGACCGCCACTACATTAAAGTGACAGAAAGATGACTCAACAGAACATAAAGGCAAGATGCTCTCCATAATACAAGCTCAACATGACATAAAGGCAAGATGCTCCTGCCAGCACAAAAGAAAAAGGGAAAAGTTAGTGTACCGAACCCCACAACCACAACATACCAGAAGGCTATATATACACCTTCGGCTCAGCAATTGTAAGATATCCCTGAGTACATAGCCAGTGTGTTTATAAGAGTGTCTGTGAGCAACTATGTGCAAGTGTGTTTCAATTTCTAGTCTGTAAGTCTTTCGGCAGAGTAGCTTGGCAGTCCGTCCGAATGGTGAGCTCGGCTTTGTCAAGATAGTAGATTTTTAGGGCATCCAGGGTGTTCATGACCGCATGCAGCTCGGCGTCTATGGTTGATTTTACGGGATTGTATTTCCCGCTTGCATAGGCGCTGACCTTTTCGGAGGCCTTAGGGTCTCCCTTGTGGAGTTTCCATTTGCACACGCCTCCCCATCCATCCATGCATCCGTCTACCTCAAGGATGATATAGCAATTGGGGGGAGGGACGTCCAGATCGGGTAGGTTCTGGACCAGGGCTTTGATCTGCTTGACCAAGATCCAGTCTTGATCATTCATGCGCTTATCCCTGTTGGGGCTAGTCTTAGCGTAAAGAGGTGCCAGTAATCGCCCAAGGTTGGGAATATAATTTCGGGCGTAGTTGAGGAGCCCGAGCCAAGACCTGAGGCCAGTTTTTGTTAGGAGGTCTGACTCTTTGAAGTTGGCCACTTTGGAGATTACGTGGGGCTGCAATTTGATTTTCTGGTGCCCCAGAATAGCCCCGAGGAACTCGATCTCTGGAACTGCGATCCTCATCTTAGTTGGGCTGAGGACCAGGCCATTGTCTTGGCAGATTTGAAGCATGACTGAGAGATGCTGGGCATGTTCTTCTTCAGTCTTGGAGAAAACCAGGATGTCGTCGATGTAGACGGCTATAAACTCTTCTGTTCCTTTGAAGCAGCCGTCCATCTTACGTTGGAATACTGCGGGGGCGTTCTTTAGGCCAAATGGCATGGCCAGCCATTCAAATAGGCCGTCGGGTACCCAAAACGCCGTCCACTCAATTGAGTCTGGGTGCATCGCCACCTGGTGAAAACCGCTCTTTAGGTCGAATTTTGAATAAATGCGGCTGCTGCTGACCTTCTTCAGGATAGTGTTGATGCCTGGCAGGCTATACTGGTCTTTGTTGGTGAGGTCGTTAAGCCTCTTATAGTTGAAGACCATGCGTTCCTTTCCTTTGGTCTCCTTGCCAGTGGCCGGATCTATGGTTGTTCCGGAATTTACTATAATCGCTGCAGTTCGGTGCCTGCTTTGGCTTCGGCGGATGACCTTTAGCTCAAGCAGGGCGTTGACATGTTTGGTGAATGATGCCTTCTACTGGGGGGTCAGGCCCTTGAGTGGCCTATCTTCAATAGTGAAGTCAGGATTCTTTATATCGAGCTGGCAGACTATTTTGTTCTTGGACCAGTGGCGGAGGGGGTCTTCCCCTATGAATCCTTGTTCCCGCAAAGCTTGTAGCAGAGGGCCGAATTTTCCCTTAAAGCTTGGCGGAATAGGGACCTGTTCGCCTGAGTAATTGACCATCTCTTGTATTTGGATGTACTCGTCTTCTTCAAGGTCCAACTCGGCTATAGCTGCACATGCCATGGAGGAAGGTGAGGTGTTAATAGTGGTGAGGTTCTTATAGAACGTCACCGTATTGCCCTCAATGCGTACGCCTCCTTGCATGGAGCGAATGAAATTACATCCAATAATCATTTGGATGTCGTCCCCTAGTGTCATGGGGAAGCTGTAAGTGTATGGGATCCTGAACATGTTGTCGCCAAGGATCATCTTCCCAGCTCGGAGTTTCTTGCTGGCTGTTTGCTGAGAATTTATACCACTGAATTGGACTACGAAGGTATTATCTTCGAGGGCCGCTTGTGGTACTGATTTTAGGTCCACACAGCAAGTTGTGGCTCCTGTGTCGAGAATTGCCTTTAGGAAGAATCTGGGCACGCCTGGGATGTCAAGCTCTAATTTGAGATTATAGAGCATGTTTTTGACCAGTCTTGGTCCGCTGGTCTGAGCATTGCTTGAAATTATGTTTGCTCTGGGCGTGGTTGTTTCTTCAAATAGGAAATGGGCCGCCTCTGCCTCTTCATCTTCATCGTTGTTGGCGAGAGGCATTGCAGAGGTGCCTTCGCCTGAGTCTAAGTTAAGCGCCTGGAAATCCTTGGTTAAGTCCCTTACCAGTTTCAGCTCGTCGTACTTGCTTCGGTAGTACTCAACCTCTTTCTTGAGTCTGTCAATTTCGCTCATGCACCAGTCTATGTAGTATTGTTGCTCCTGTATAAGCTTTTGTGGGAAGAAGGGAGCTGGAGCTGCTGGTGCCACTTGGATTTCCTTGTTGAAGTAGTAGGGTCCACACAGGTTGCAGACCGTGATTTCACATTTTGGGCAGCAAGATCGTGCCCTTTGAATTGTCTGTCTCTGGCAGCCTATGCATTTAGCTGAAAGTGGAGGTGGTACTACTTCGTTGTCCAGCCATTCATGTATGCAGTTGAGCTGCTTGTCTGAGACCCTGATCTGGGGGCGATATCCTCCGTCTATCTGCCCCAACATGAAGAGATACTATTTTCCTTGCAGAGATAGTGTCTGGACAGACTGATGTAGCTCCTCAGTATCTTCTTCGCCCTCCGAGATGCTGTAGATGGCATCACTTTGGGCCTCTCCTTCTTGAACGGAGAGTATGTCACAATCGTCGGGAAGGTCCAACTGCTCAAAGATTGCAACGCGTTTAACGTTGCGAGTGTCATTTGGGCATTCTCGTGCGAAGTGCCCCTCCTGGCCGCACAAGTAGCATTTACACTTTTTGTTCCGGATCAGGTGCTTGCGCTTCTCGATCCGGGCATGGGAGTCGTGTGGCTTGCCCTTGTAAGTCCTGGACTTCCTGATGCTGTATTTTCGGGGCTCCTTGTAGTATCCCGGTATTGGTATCTGGCTACAGAAAGACAGATTTTTAAGGGACCGCTTGAAGGCGACATCCTTGCACTCCTGCTCCAGGAATTTGTAGGAGAATAGGATTCTGGGGAAAACTCCTATGGATAAGCCCGGGTATTTCTCGTCGAACGCTTGTTTGATTCACGTTCCTAAATCTCCTGGCATTTTGAGCCAGATTTTATCCGAGAGCTCTGTACTGGTGTAGAGCCTGCCGGATTTCGTAGCCAAGTGCATGTAGTCATTGAGGTACTGCAGGATGTGCTTGACGTTGTCGCATGATAGTCGCTCCAAGTTCCTGTAAGCCTCATCTTGTATCAGGGTGGAGCCTTGCATCGGGTCTTCAGAAGAAAATACCCTTCTCATTTGAGACAGGATATTCTGCGTTCCTTCTCTTCCATCGGCCGTGGATGCGAGCGATTCGTACTCAGCTGGATAGTTCATCCTCCACTGTATCCAGGTGAGCTTTTCAACTTCCCCGAGGAGGTTCTCGATGAACTCGATTTTGTCCTTCGAGTCCGTGAATCCTTGGGCAGCGATGTGATTCTTGGTGATTGATTCCCACCTTGAGAAGACGTCGTGAAACAGGCCCAACTGTTCTGGAATAACGAACATGGCCCCAGTTTGCTGCTGAGCGGATGGTAGGGTCCATAGTTCATTGTTGTTTTCCCGTCGGAACTGGGTGCTGGTGGTGCGTTGTTCATAAACGGGTCTTGTGGGTGGATCTCGGGCATCAATATTCGCCGGGGGGTTTGCTACAGGGCCCATTGCCGTTTCCATTGGGGGCCTGTATGGTGATGTGGCAGTATTGGTGGAGGAGAAAATGCCCTGGCCTCGTCCCACTAGTTGCCGGAGTTGTGGGTAGTCCAGTTCTGGTTCTGCCACAACTTCTCTCCCGGCTGCTAGGAGTTCGAGAAGATTGCCTTCATCCCCCCCCTCCGTGAAAGGATTCAGAAAATCGGAAGATTCTGAAGCCTCATCGGAAGAAGTATCCCAAAGGGGAGGAGTGCTGCTTGGATAGGGGGTGGTGATGGATGCGAGGTAGGAGATGTACTCGTGAAAGTCGTCGACTTCGTTATCCACGAGGTCCGCCTGTTGGTCATGACCGAGTGAGGATATGGGCTGAGGGACAGTGGCCCCTGGGCTTGTCACCTCTGCATATTCCACTGGGCCTGGGTCCGACAGGGGTCCGTCGAAGAGGACGTAAGCAGAATGGTACTTCTGCTTCCTATTGCGGTCGACTAGCTCTTTAAGCGTTACGTAGTCAGGCTAAATGTGTGGATGTGCCTGCTGCACCATCTGGGTTCGTGGTAGGAGTTGGTCGAAGATGGCCAGAACAGGTTCCATGTGCTGAGGTGTGGGTTGGGAAGTTCCCGGAAGTTGCCGGACTTGGTAGACGTTGAGAGGGAGAGCCTGCTCGAAGATTATCTGGGCGATGCATTCGCCGGTCTGGATTAAGACAAGCTGGTCAGAATGATTAAAGGCTAGGACTTTTACCTCTCCCTGATGGTCCGGGGTGATTATTTCGGCTCCTATTTGGAGACCAAGCTTCCAAGCGACACTTGTAGGGGCAAAGATTCGGCCATAAGCCCCTTGTGGGATTGCCAGGCAGATTCCAGTGGCAATCAGGCTTCGTCCTCGAGGAGGAATGTAGGTGTCACGGCCTGCGAATACATCGAACCCGGTAGCTCCTGGGGTCCTTCTGCAGATTGGGGTGGCCGTCTGGGTTAGCAGAGATTGGAGGACATATGGAGGGTTGTCCTCGAAATTTTGCCCTTCAGATTCATGGGACTCGTTATCCCACTGTAGTGCGTCGGCGAGCTCCTGCCTGTAAGCTCGTGCTGTTCTAGTGGGGCGTCGCTCGGGGGTGCCCTCTGGGTCTTCTGGATCACTGTTGATATGCAGGATTTCATCTTGGATCCATACGGAAATTAGGTGTTGTGCCGTGTTTCCTTCGTCGTCGCTCTCCTCCTGATAGTTGGAAAGTCTGGAGGAAGTTGAGGGTCTGTAATTACAGAACTTTAGAGATATGCTCCCGTCAAGGAGCGTCTGTCTTTCGATCTCGGCTGGCTGCATGGGGGAGATGGTAAGGGCTGGTCTGATGACCCAGTTGAGCCCTTGTAGTGCCGTAGTAGAGAAACGTCGGCCTGGGAGTGCTTGGACGCTGTGACTAGTCAAATAGTCGACAATGCCCTGGACTTCGTAGGCAAAGCCTACATTTGGAGTGTTGGATAGGCGCCCTACTAGTCCTCTGGTGACCAGGAGGTTGGCCTCGCTATTTTGCCAGCCCTCGTATCCTCGGGTGAGGATGGACAATTGGATGTTTCTGTAGAAGTCTCCCAGTGTTAGCATGACATCTGGTATAACATATACCAGCTGGCTTCCTCGGGTTAGGTCGATCTCCATGGTGGCCAGGATGGCTCGGTCGCCGACCCATCGGTTGTCACGGAAGATAATTCGGGCCATTGTGCCCTCTTCTTGGCGGTGCAGGGCCTGAACCCTTACCTGTAACACGCCAAGATGGATGTACCTCATTCGGCTTCGCCGGAGTTGGAGGTAACTCTGCTCCTGGATGAACATTCGGTCCTGTTGGGTGGTGACCAGGAGTGCTTCCTCAGAGCGGTGGACGTACACCCGGTGGTGGTTGTCGTCCCTCCGCGAGTGGTATAGTACCTCAGCTGGTACTATGGATGCTCGCTCCCTCATGGAGAGGGTGAGTTGAGTCTGAGGGTTCAGATGCTGCTCCAGAGTTGGTGAGTTGTTGGTACCGCCGGTGATGAGGCGTCCGATCCTCTAGATGGTTCTCCGAGCATTGTAAAGGCGTCTTCGGCTACGCCTATATGTTCGGATCTGGTCTTCGAACAATGGTTGTCGTTGTTCTTCGGTCGTCATGGTAGTGGTTGAGGAAGAGGATGCTCGGTTAGTCATGGGGCTTGTGCCGCTCGGGCCTTGAGCTTCTCCTTTTCTTCCTGCTGGATTTTGTACGGGTCTCTGAAAACCCGAAGTTGTCCCTTACCTTCCCTTTGCCTGGGCTTACCAAGGGATAGGTTCTGGAGCTTCTCGACCAAGGAATCAGGGATTCCTGATGATGGTTGTTCGCTGGCGACGCTGGGGGACAGGGCTTTGATGTCGCGCCGGATTTCCTGCAGTAACTCGTTCTGCAAGAGGAGAGATTCGGCGATCTGGACTAAAAGCTGCAATTGTGTATTGTTTTGTTTTATAATAGCAGCGTTACTAGCTGCGGAACCGGAGTGTTCTGAGGGTCGGGCAAACCCGATAGGAGGAAGTTCTATATCCTCGGTAGCTTTGACGGCGTCATAGTATGTTTTGATATTGTTTGTGATGGAAAAATGAGTGTTCATAAAGAAAGGTATCAAGATCTGGAGTTGAACTAGTTTTGTTTAGAGGGAGGGAGAAGCAACCTTCTTGTTTACCTCGACCTTAACAGATGCATTGGCTCAGGGCAGTTCCTTCCCAGAGATTCTCATGTAAGTGTGCCCTTGGTGTTCATGGCCTCCTTGCCGAACCAAGTTAGGACTTACCCTTTTGAACCTTGGGTTGCTTAATACCAACAGAGCCGCTGCATAAGCACAGGTGAGCTAGACAATAGCGCGTGACTTCCCCCTCACAGAGAGTATTAAGCTAGCATAACTAGCTCTGATACCAGGGAAATTTAAAGCATGGAAATAAATTTGAATTTGGAAATGCTAGCAAAGAAGCCAAATTCAAATTATTATCAGAGGAAACGGACTGAAAACAGGACACTTACAAAGAACTTGAAGAGGAAACACAATTAGAAGCTCTGAAGATGAGTAGGGCTTGGTGTATTTCACCGTGCTCTGCAACATCTATGAGCCTTCTTATTTATAGAGCTGCCACAGCCCATGGTTTCCGAAAACCGGGTGCGCATTGGGCCCCATCGTCGTATTCGGTAACCGGTATTGTGACTAAGCTCTGACCTAAGGGATAAGGATGAAGGACAAATAATTGTCCTGTCCCTCCCTTTACAGCTATCCTTATGGCTTTATGAGTCACGAGGGCTCCCCGAGGCTCAACTCGTGATTCAAAAAGCTGGACACAGTACAAAGATACTTATTAGTGGTGGGGGTCCGCCATTAAAGTCGAAAATTTCCCATACGGTGATTGGCGTCCCCTAAAGAAAAAGCAACACTCTCCAGTTGTTGATCAATTTGTTCGGCCACAGGGCAAAAGGTGGTCCAGTGGCTGATTTTCAGGGCCTTGAGCCGCCTGCAT
>JBAMHZ010439733.1:0-10207 GCA_037177395.1 Alpinia galanga | reverse complement strand
GAATCGCCTTTTGCACCATACACATGAAAGAGAAAATATTAAACTTGAATCTTGAACTAAAATATTAGAAGTGAAAGGTCTTACACTTAGCAGAGTAAAGATAGAATATATAGAATTTAAATTGAGCAATGTTAAATACAATAAGACAATTATTAAGTTTGAGATAATAAATTGTCAGTAACTGAAAGTTTTAAATATTTAGAATCATTTTATAAAATGATGAAGTTGAGAGAAATATCTTACATACAATATAAGCAAGATAATTGAAATAAAGGAGAATATCGGATGTTCTTTGTGATTATAAAATATCTTTAAAACTTAAAAAGAAGTTTTATGAAATGATAGTTAGACTTGCTATATTTTATGAAGCTAAAAATTGGATTATGATTCAAGCACATGAGTAGAAGATGAGAATTGCAAATATGAGGATGTTAAAATGGATTGTGGATATACGAAGATGAATAAAATACAAAAATATGAATATTAGAGCGAAAGTTAGAATTGCACTTATTGAAGGAAAACACCGAAAGACAAGTTTAAGATGGTAGAACATGTACTTAGACAGTCGTTAAATACTCTAGTTAAGCGATGTGAAACTATTACAAATATGTAAATCAAACAAGAAAGAGAAAAATATAAAAAGACTTTATTAGCAATGATAAAATAAAATAAAATTTATTTAAATATAGATAATGATATATTTGGTCATAGAGCTCAACGATGTAGAAGGATCCATATAGCTTACTTCATCTAGTGGGATAAGATTTGATAGTTGTTTTTGTTTTTATTCTAATATGCACATATATTTAGTGAAGGTGCTTCCTAAAAGAACCAAAATTGTTCTGATTGGTTGATCTTGTACAACTCAGTAGAATGCTTATTTAGTTTAGTTGTTACTAATGCCTTGCAAAAACTGGAACTCATCATTATTTTTATCTTGCAGGATTAACTGCATACCTGTTTTGGAATATTCTTGCAGTTACTGCAGCTTGGATTGAGGGAGAAGGTACTAATGAAGTTGGATGTCATCCCCCGTTTGAAATTACTGATTTGTGTACATTATAAGACAATGAAGCTGATATTGTCTTTTTTTTTTCTTTTTTGGTTAGGTGCCACAATCTGGTTCCTTTCCATCATCTACTTCATTTCAGGTGTATCAGGAGCTTATGTATTGTGTGGTATAAGCCTCTTTATCGTGCCATGAGGTATTATCCAGTCTTATTTCTGGAATATGTTTCGTATACCAATAGTTGCATTTATCATTATGAATTATTCATATCTCGTAACGTATTCCATACCAAAATCACAATCTGCCGGCCACTTAAAAAATTTGTTGATTTTGAGTTGGTTCACAGTCACACTGGCCTGTTTCTACCTGCACTATGCTTTTGCAGCCTGGTCCACTGGGTTTTGTCTTCCCTGAGTCATTCTGTAGCTGCTCCATATTTGTTTGTTTCAAATAGATTCTGTATGTTGTTAATTCACATAGAATTTAGTATATATCATGCGGAACTTCACACACTTATAAAAAGTTCATGATATCTAGGTTATATTGTTGATTCCTGTTTCTTTCCAATAAATGAAATCTAGTTGAAAAAGATTTCTGCTTTTTTAGTTTTTCACCTATTTAGCTGTCTATTTAGTTAGAGATTCATTCTTGCTATCATCTTCGCAGCGAGTGTACAAGCACTTACCAGGTAGTGAAAAAGCAGCAGAGATGAAGAGGGAAACAGTATTAAGTTATGAGTTATTTGTGAAGGCATTTAGTTTTGATGCACCTCAAACTGTTTCGAAGATTAAAGATTAAAACTCATTAGGTATGGAAGATTGGATTCGATGGGACGAAAAATGATTCGAATCATCATATATATTTGCGTCATTTTTCCTTTTCTTTATTCTTCCTTACTCTGTTAGTCATTCAAATAAACCTAGTCTAATCATTCAGAGTAGAGACCTATTACCTGGCTTCAAAGAAGTATTCATCTATTGGACCGCACTCTAAAATATAAATATTTTATAGGAAAATTTATTAAATGATTTTAAATTGTCTGACTAGATAGTTTGTGTTGAAGATTTCAACCTACAAGAAGAAAAAAAAAGTCTCTTTGCAAAGCCAACCAAAGAGGTAACCTCAAAATCTAATTTTGGCTTGGGATAATGAGATTTAGTGAATGAAGGTAAGGTGTTATGAACCTTTTTTCTATTTCAACATTTGGATAGATCACCAGGCCAAACATTATAGTGAAATGTACATTCCTTACTATACATTTAAAATCAAACAGGCAAAATAAATAGAGTTGATAGAGTAAATTGAGTGTGTTAAATGTGCTAATCTAGCAAAAGAATATGGCTAGAGAAATTGGCTAAGTAGTACCCAGTAGACGGAATGGACAAACTGGCTAAGTTGATTATATAAATAATTGGCCAAACTACATGAATCCAAGTTTAAATTTTTGACATGTAATGAAGCCAAGATTACGAACAAGGTATGAATTTTTTTTCATATTTGATAGGGAGCAATTTCTTATTCTTGAAAGATAATACATATCAATTCTCGTATCATAGTTTGTATCATAGTTTGTGATGAACTAGAATCCAGTGGTATAAAGATCTTGTTGAATTTCATGCTAACATAGATTATTCCTTTTATAACAAAGCACTTGAACCAATTGTTTGTGGAATTCTATGGCTTGAGTTACAAAAAAGAAAGCAGAAGGTTTAAAAACTCTCGTGATACTTGATTCGCCAATAAACTGAGAACAGACCTATTGCTACATTTCTCAATGCTTGTTGGGAACATCAGCTTCCAACACACCAAAACATCACTAGGGTCCATCCATGTCAACTTATTGACTACAACCAAATGAAAACTGCTTCGTCACAACTATTCTGGCATTCATTATCACAAGCAGTTGACGAGATTGTGGTAAGTTTAAAGTTTCCTTCTTATCTCTTCGAGAGCACGGTCATAGTATCTCATTCTCTCAATTGAAGCGATAGCATCGTCAAAATCTCCACTGGTGAATGCTTGGCTGAGTGATCGTGAACATGCCTCAAATTTTTCTTCTACCTAAATTAGAAACCTAGTATAAGTTTGTGCTGTTCATAAGCTGTGAAGCATAGAACAAATCAACAAATGAAAGCAACCAAGAACCTCAGCCTTTATCTTCTTCAATGTCCGTGAATCATTTGCTTCATCAACAGCTTCTCGCATTTCCAACATCTGCAGTTAGTGCGGTGGAGAATTAGTGATTAAATTCAATAACATTGTTTTTCAGGGAAAAAGAATCAAGCCATAGGAATAGAGAATAACTTGAAATCAAGCAAGCCATCAAACTACCCACAACATGCACATATTTCTCAGATCTCTACTGTAGACATTCAAACTCAACCAAGATATTTGGATAATTTACCTCGGCCAGCATATCTGGATCTGTAATAGTTTTCTCTTCATCTACATGCTTTCCCCCCAGCTTCAACTGTCAAATAAAAATATATGATATTTGTGATCTTTCTTACAGAGAAAAAAAGGATGTCCTAGGCATAGCATTTTTTATCACTGCAAACAACAGGCATCAGGTACCAACTGGAAAAACAACAACTAATTTGTCGTATATCAAGTGGAAACAAACAAAAGCACCACTCAGAATGGGAGAAGCTTGCGTCTTGTGCCTGTTTGTGGACATCCACACATGAATCAGGAAATGTATACATCCATTCTCAATTGTATGAGTCCAATACAATTCCATAGGCTTGGAATCCAGCCTCCAGCAAATTGATTTCACAATAAGAAATGAATAAGGATGAAGGACAAAAAAAGGAACTCAATAGAAATCCTAGTGAAGCAGCTGTTTTGAACTTGGATACAGAGAAAATGAAACATACAAATAACCTTATATAGTAACAACGCACAGTTCTCCATTATTAATGTGATCCTAGCATTCCAAACATGCCAAGCAAAATTCTTTAGCATAAATTTTGCTTTGCGTTTTTGCCCCTTCAAAAGGATAACATAACAATTAGAAGTCTTAGAGGTTTTCAAGAATAAAGGGGCCATGACCTTCCATTTGAAATAATTTCATGTTTCAAATGCTCAACGTGTCATTGTAAGCTTCCCAGAAAGGACATCAAACACTCAAAATAGCTCCTTGTACATCTTGTAATCATGTTCCAGTGAGGAGTTTATTTAATATGCAATCAGCAGACATCCTATCTTGCAGTAGTTTTACACGAAAGATGGATAAAAAATGGATAGAGTACACATTTCTACTGATTCACAGCTCATACAAAGATTTTAATCATGAAGACACACTAGTCCCTTCATCATGATCAATCACATCTAGGATGATTTATTGGGGTTTGGAGTTTATATATCAAGAGCGGTCTTACATACTAAAGGAGATTAACAAGAAAAGGTGAAGCAACTTTAAAAGGCCAGTCCGGTGCATGGAGTTCCAGCCAATGCAAGGTCCCGGGGACGAGTCTATTACATGCAATCTTATCCCGCTTCAAAAGATGAAGCAACTTTAAGTCCAAAAAAAGACAGTTTGTCAGCTTTTACTGCTGAATTTGTCAAAACTCAAATCGACTGATTGAACAAAATACCAGCTCCAGAAAAACTCGAGTACAGTGCAGCCTTAACAAATTGCAGTACTATATATCCAAGTTCAATCCCCTCCATTTAATCAGTATACTAAAAAAATTGATGTAATCAAAAGTGCCTTCCAATTACAACCAATGGAAGAGCACAATCTGCTTTTAGCTTGAAATAATACAATAAGAAGGATTAGTAGAAAACTTGAGCATCTAATTTCAGTTAGCAAAATGGGATAAGGATTAGGCACATCAATGATAATAATAATAAAAAAAAGCTCATCAAATAACCAACAACAGCAAGTTCAACATCGAAGAGACATACAAGATGAACGACACAGCAACAAAGCTTACCAGGTATATTGCTCTCAGCAATGGCTTGCTTAAAGTTTGATATGCATCAATGACTAAAGCTGATTGCTCAGCCGCAAACATCTTTTCCTTCTAAATCATGAATGATATGGATTTAGAACTAAATGTAAAAGTAAAGTGATTATTAAGAAAAACCTATAGAATGTCCTCCAACCTCAGATTTTGAATGCACCAAGTCAGGATGCAACTTTTTCTGCCAATCTTTGTACTTCCCTTCCAGATTATCATCCTTTATGTCATATGACCTTTCTCTATACGGAAACTACAGAATTTAAATAATTTGATGTGCAAGATGAGTTTTGACAAGCTTCTTAACAAATTTATAGGGCACTCCTATATTAGCTTATAGGCCAAAGAACTCCTTTTGAAATCATGACAAAACAAATATTTTAGAGAACAAAAATCATTATCATGAAATCATTACCAATTTTTAGGAGTACAACCAGGGATAACAAAAAGAAACTGTCCCAGATAAAGACCAGCATTAGTGACATAACCCACAAACTAAGATTCCAGTTCAGACTATTCATCAATTTCATTGAACAAAGGAATACAATTAGAGGAATTTACCAAGGATGCTTACATTATAGAAACTTTATCAATTTATTAGGTTATGCAACACAGACACAAAACTATTAAGACTCATGTCATATTGAGATCCAAGCAGCCTGAAGATAGTCATATCTAGACTTAGTAAAGGTGTAAAATCTTAGAAAATTTTCAGAATTGTTCAGAAGAAACAGCTTATTCTTCAAAAACACTAATTTAGAAGTCCGACAATTAATCAAAAGAACATAGTAGCCAGCAAAAAATATGAGTAACTTCAACATTTTCAAAGGACCTATTTAATTAGAAGACATAGAAAAACATTTTTATCAAAGAAATGATTGCTACGATGACCTCACATCATCCAACAAAGTGATCAGTCGCAAAGAGTGAAGACTGACTAAATCTGAAAAGAGAAAATAGGGGAGAAAAGCACGGACATAGTTCCATCCTTCTCTTGAATTTGGGAAAGA
This sequence comes from Alpinia galanga, assembly GCA_037177395.1. Taxonomy (NCBI): domain Eukaryota; kingdom Viridiplantae; phylum Streptophyta; class Magnoliopsida; order Zingiberales; family Zingiberaceae; genus Alpinia; species Alpinia galanga. The sequence continues at coordinate 4,223 of JBAMHZ010439733.1, read as the reverse complement.
AGTGTGGGCTAAATATTATAACAAACTTAAAAAATAACAATATAATATAATTAAAACACAAATCACAATTGCTAAAGAACTTACAGCCCAAAAATCTGGAAGAAATCAATAGATAGATTCCTGGGCTGCACACTTCCACATGATTCACAAGCCAAGAATGGCCTAGATGTTGGAGCAGTGCCACCACAGTTCCAACACCTAGGTAATTCTTCACTACAAGTACCTGACGAGTAGAATAAATGATCCAAAGCCTTTGTTTCTCGTAAACCATGCTGAGAACCACCACAAAGAACAAAATCTCTCACAAGAACACTGTATGATCTGTTACATGGGAAAAAATCTGAAGGAGTCAGGAAGTGGAATTGAGAATTCCGTAGAACAAGGCCTGTGGCAAAGAGACGAAGCCCCTTCTTTGCTGTTTTCTCATAAAACAGCTCCTCAAAACTTGATCTCAACATTAAGAACAGAGAATAATTCTTCCTTGTTCTCATTATGACCAAATAAAGGTTTATTTCCAGAATGATCTCCTAAGAACAAAAACAAAAAGTATTCAATTAGCATATGAAGTCAGGACATCATTAGACACCCAGGACAAACAATTAAATTAAACAAAATAAATGGGGCAATATAGCAATCTAAAAGAATTCATGCAATTGATCTAGGGCCATATGGTCCATTTTATCACTTTTGTCTTGTTCAAAGTAACAGAAATGATTTTAATCATATAACAATAAAAAAAAAACATGTTAAATAGAAATCATTCCCATTTCCATATGGTTGTAACAAACTTGCAGATTTGACTATGTAATGAAGGAGAAGGAAAAAATTATCACACGAAAATGATGTAATTGATTTCAGAATACTTAACTAGTGAAAGTTTAATCTATGAGATGGATACTCACAAGTTACAAGTTTGGTCTAGAATCAAGAACAATTGCCAGCGAGAATTTAACAATGAGCCAATGGGCACTAGAAAAGCTTATAACAAGAATAAAAACTTCCACTTGCATACTTTTGGTTTACATAATGGACAAACTATAATTTTTTCATGAAACATTAACAATTTTTAATTCTAATTTGAGATAAAATAGAATTATTCCATGTCAATTAAGGTTTCAGCAGTGACCACTCTGACACATCAATGCCTGGATCTAAGCTGTGCTGCGTTTATACCAGCTCTTCACCTAAAATATAGTCCAACCACAATCTTCTCCCCCTATTCAACAGCACACAGGAGATGATAAGTTTTCTGTGTTCATGGTAGCACTAATTATAACCTTAAATTTTGTATCATGTACTACACCTTCAGATAGGTTTGCCTAATCCTGTTCAAGGACAAGTTAACACATAAGTTGGAGATTTTGCTGATCAAATTGAGTTAGTGATCTACGGCATCAAATATTTTAGCTTGAATAAGCTGGTGATCTAGAAAGATACATTTTTACCAACCACTAGATACATTAGCATCAATATAGTTGAAGCCAATGTTTTGAAAATTGGACCAAAGATCGAACCAGTGAGGCTATGGGGTTGTTGGTTCAACAGATTGAACTAGTTGAATCAGTTTTCCTAGAATTAGAAACACACATAATCATCAAATAATCTAAAAATCAATGTTTTGAAACCTACATTTATGATATCTAGATAGTGAAAAGGGAATACAATCATTTAAATCTAGTTCCATTAGAGGCGAGGATTGATGACGAACAATTTTAGTGATCCACAGAGAATAATCAGATTGCATCAGTGCGCAGGATTTGGCTGTCGCGGTGGAGGCAGCGGGATTTGACTGTCGCAGTGGGTTACTGTGCATTCCCATTCGGTCGCGCACAGGCACGCAGGAAATGGGCGCTCAGCGTAACATCTTCGTGTGTATGCGTGTGTGTGTGCGCATACTCACAGAACACCACCTGACACAAATCACGTCGTGGGCCGTCCCTCACCGCTAGACACTAGGAAGGCAAGGAAACAGCCTTGTAGACATAACAAGTAAATCTTAGTTTAATAAGGAATAAAAATATTAATTAATATCGACGGGACACAAATCATGTCGCGGGCCGTCCCTCACCGCCAGACACTGGGAAGGCAAAGAATCAACCTTCGTCCGTCGACACAAGCTTGCAGACACAAGAAGTAAATCTTAGTTTAATAAGGAATAAAAAAATTAATTAACATCCACAGGAACCACGGGGAAGATGCACACAGTCACACAAATAACGAGATTACCATTATATATATATATATATATATACATATTGCAAAGAGGATGGGTTCTTGAAGTCCTTAGAATTGAAATCTTGATAGTGTTCATCCAAATAATACTTCTCAATTTATTATGTGGTTTTCTTCATTCATTGCCAGATTATCCTAATTTTCTTAAAAAGTTGGATTTGTACAGCTGAAAAGGCATCTTAGCATCCAGCTGAACCAACTTGAGCTAGGTCTTGTAATCTTCCATGGCTATCCTATCCGTCTTCATCATTCCGAAGCACCATAAGACCTTGCTTCAAGCTTGAGTTCGTTCTTTCCATCCTTGGCTCTCAAGGTTCCAAGAGCATTTCACATCTGATTTTCCTCCTTCTAAGAATCCACCATTGAAGGAACCCTTCTCGATTTCAGGTAAGCAAAAGTTCCATCTTTTACACTTTGTTTAGGCCATTACATTTTAGGCGTCAAAGAGTTCATATACTGAAATGAATCAATAATCTGAATGGATTTACCGGAAATTAAATCTTTGTCCATTTTAATGGTTTTAAAGAAACGTCTTCACACACAGGATGGTGAAAGACCTCTCCGTATTAATTATCCAGGAGTACACTCTGAATCTCTAATTTCCATATACTTTTTTTTTCTTTTGTACTCGATGATATAATTCATGTGTTGGTGCTTTAATAATGTGAAACGTGAATGCTTTTGTTGAATCATGAGGTCAACTATAGCACTTAATTCTAACTAGGCTTCCCTTGGTGTTATATATTTTAGATGAAGACGTTCACCTGTTTGATATTGTTTTGGTCAATAGGCATGTGAAGACATGTTAATAAATCCTACATTTGTGTGTGAAATGTGGACGATGATGTAGACATGAAATAAATATACTGATGAATTATTTAGTGTTAGTTTTCAGTAATGATTATGTATTTAGTTTTAGGATAGGAAAATATGATTAACCTAAGGATTTATATGTATGTGTAAGTAAATATAGGCCTCATGATAAATTATACACCCAAAATACTAATGTAAAACTACAGCTATTGTATGGTCTCAATCAATAAAGGTCTCAGAGAAGAATCTATTGTACGTAACTTTATTCTGTTTTGCAAGAAGTTATTTTCATAACTTGAACCTGTAACCTCTAGATTACACGATAATAATTTTACTATTATGCCAAAATTCTCCGTAAGACTAAAGGCTACAATGCTTATAATTGTATGGTTAACACTCTTTTTTAAACTGAGCATAAATATTACTTACACTCAACTTGTTGCATAAAACTAAACTTTTATTAAACAAAAGTAAAACTAAACAAAGGTTTAAGAATTGTTGGAGGGTGCAACAATTGATCCTTTTAATATCAAATCAACTCATCTGCTAAGCTCCAATATTCAGGTAAGTTCTTTTTATACATTCAACTCCTTTCTTTCTCTATTTGTTCTGTTTCCAAATTTATAGTAAAGATTAATTCTATTTCTCATTATTTTGCATCAATAAACAATTGAATAATTAATTTATATTCAAAACAAATTTTTCTAATTAATACATATCTATTTTTGGTATGATAATCAGTTATAGACTATAGCATATCAAACCAATAATGAATTTTTACAGTCAAAAAAATATATAAAAGCAAACATTTTATAAATTATAGGATGATAAGTGTAAAAATTTCGAATAGATAATACCGTCACTGGTGGAAGCAATGCATAAGGAGCTGATCAGCAGAATCCTTTGCGAACGTGTCAATCACCTGATCAAAAACGAATAACCGTGTGAAAAATTAAACCTATAAAAGATAAAACATTAAAATTTTGTACACTTTATATAAACGATGATTAAAAGGGGGACAACGCGATCACGAATACCTCCGAAAGGATAACATTCGTGGACTAGGACAACCCCCGCGCAAAGTGAAGGGGGGGTCACGACGTCAGCGCCCCGACAGTGGGCGACGCCCCCATGGTAGCGGGCGATGCGGAGGAGACGCCCCCACGACAGGGCGGATC
>JBAMHZ010439722.1:0-10209 GCA_037177395.1 Alpinia galanga | reverse complement strand
GAAGTGACTCGAAACTTAGCAACCCGGAAAGGTCTAAAGTGACTCAAGACTTAGTGACTTGGAAAAGTGCAAAGTGATCAGAACCTATTGACCCGGGAGGATGTGAAGTGGCTCAGGACCTAGTAACCGGGGAGGTATGAAGTGATCCGGGACCTAGTGATCTAGAAAAGTATGAAGTGACTCAGAACCTAGCGACCTGGAAAAATGCAAAGTGACCCGGGACTTAACGACTTGGGAATGTGTGAAGTGACCCAAGACTTAACAATTCGGAAAGGTGCGAAGTGATTCGGGACCTAGCAACCCAGAAAGGTGCGAAGTAACTCGGGACCTAGCGACCCAGAGAAGTGACCCGAAACCTAGCGACTCAAGAAGATGCAAAGTGACCTGGGATCTCCCGACTTTGGAAGGTGCAAAGTGATCCAAGACTTAGCGACCTGGGAAGAAGGGATGACAATGGGTTGGATTCGGATCGGATTTCATATTCTCCATCTTCATCCCCATTTATTATATTCATCTTCATCCCCATCTCCATTCGCATTGGGTATTTAATTTGTATCTCCATCCTCATATCCGTTGGAGGATTGGATATTCATATCCTACCTAAATATCTTATTACCACTTACAATAGTTTTTTTTTCCAAATTTAAATTATTTATATGAGCTATGGATATTTATCAAATTTTTAAGAGAATAATAAAAAAAAGATTAAAGATAAAAATTAATAAACTAAATGTTATAGAAGAAACATTAAAAATAATTTATCGCAACACCAACCATTTAATTGGGTATTTGGGTAGGATATGGATAGGATTATATGAGATCCACCTTTATATCCGAATACAAAAATCTTCATATCCAATTACCCAATTATTTAATCGGATCTAAAAAATTCCTCCATATCCTTCTCCATTCGGGTCAGGTATCGAATCCTCTATTGAATTTAGAGGAAATTGTCATCTCTACCTATCATCAAGCAATATTGCTTCATTTTCTCTATCATTATTTTTATTAATATTTTCTTCTCCTATCATCAACACGCATCATTTCTTTGACCTCTTTTTCCGCCCATCTACAACGATCTCCATCTTTCACAATTTTCTTTTACCACAATCATTAATTTTCTATTTTTATCTATTCTTAGATTTAAATAGGATTCTCTTACTTTCTTATCATTTTTTCCCATCATCGACTTCATTATCATCATCATGCATCATCACTAGCCAATCATTGTCGCTACCATCATCTTTATTTCTTTGTAATGACAACCTGCAATATAAGATATCATAAACAAAGGAGATCAAATTTGCTCATAAACTTTAAAATGCAAATTCATTAACAAGAAGACTCGCATCAATCCGGTAGCATCATTCCTTCTTTGAAAATTACTATTATTTAATTAAGTAAGTTAATTACTTCATATGCATTTATTTAATTTTCTCATTATTTCTATTTCTTTTATCATCATCTTATTATCTACCTATAATGATATTATTATTTAACAGAATTTGTTATTTGTTTCATTATCATTCAATGATTTTCCTACTTATTTTTTTTAATTGTTATGCATCTTTAAGTTTATAATACTTATTACTTGTTGAACTCTCATATCACCATGATAAAAAAAAAATCTTACTATTACAGAGGTAGATACTAGATTTGAACTTTTAGAAGATGATTTTAAGACCTACCAATCTAGAGTAGAAGACTTAGAATGATTTAAAACCCACATTGATTATGATTTAGTAAAGGACATAAGTCAACTCACAAATCATATATCATGCATAACTCAATCATCATCTATACATCATCTACGTTGGAACCATCGAACAATTATTGACAAATAGATCACTTTCAAGACACTTAAACCTGATCAGGTCTAGAATTTAAACTTAAATTTAAAATTAGGTTGAAAAAAGATACTTCTAATCAAGTCAAACTAGACATTCCTAATTTTGATGGTAAGTTAGACCTATATACATTTCTCTGTTAGATTGTCAAGATTGAGAATTACTTTGATGGTATAATATGACTAAAATTGAACAAATATGATTTAAAAATTTTAAACTCATAAGTTTGGCAAAGAAATACTTATAGAGTGTCCAAGATCAATGTATAACAAATGAGGAAGAACTAATCACATATTAGTAGAGAAAAATAACTTCTAACTAAAAAATATATTCCATCATACTTTAGAAAACAATAATATATTTTGTTGATCAATCTAGAACAATCAAATATGAGTGTAAACGAATATCTAAGTAAATTTGAAAGTTTACGAATGCATTATAATTCCAAATTAGACTTCATTGATGGATTAAGACCTGAAATTCAGAAATAAATAAAATTATTTATCCCAACCGCGATTGAAGAAGCTTATTAAAAGGTTGAGGAGATTGAGCATTTTATGAAAACCCTTTATGTGTATTCATTAGGCCCTTCAACAAGTAACAATCCTATTTATAAAGCATCATCACAATCTAGCAAGCCTCTTAGCCTAACCCATCTTAGAACTACCATCAAGTGAAAAGAGACAAATACGCATGCCATTAGGAAAATTAAAAATCCTAATATTCAATGTTTTAATTGTCATGACAAAATCTTAGTCTTATAACGAGAACATAACGAAGCAGGTAACCCAACTAAACCTAACAAACCAGAGTCCAAATCTAACTTGCTCACTAAAATGACCCAACCCTTGAGACAATCCCACCATCTTCTCACATAATGCACATTTGAAAAGAAAAATATACCATTAAAAACCTGTGATATCAAATCAGACCCTTCGAAATTTAAGAGCATAACTTGGACAAAGTTACCTTATAGACCTCTATATATGTGTATTCTCAATTGTTTAACTTACCACCTATTGACTTCACTCACAACAACTCAATAAATCAATCTATCAGTCATAGTACATTCAAAATCGCATATGGTTCGAAAACGCGTTAACCTATTGACTTGATTCTCTTATCTACCACTTTTCTTTCTAAGTCAGTTAAAAGTTCTTTTAAACGAATCAAAGAGATTCATACTGATGTTAGGGAAAAAAAATCACACCGAGTAACGAGGCTTATAAATTTCAAGCAAATGCACATTGTATATTTAAGCAATATAATATAAAAGATATTCACTCCAAGTATATCCTTAAAAACTCCTCAAAAAAGTTTCATAACCCCTCTTTTGGTTCTTTTCAAAATATGAGAAAAATTAGTACTAATGCATATGTTGTTGATTTGCTTATTTATTTAAACATTAATCCAATTTTTAATGCCGAAGACTTACTATCATATCGAGGAATATTCAAGTCTTTCTCCATTGAATTCACTACAGAGCACATACCAATAATGTTGAATCCTATAATGATGCAACATTCTCATCCTATGAAGCCAAGTTATCGAAGAAATTATTCCACGCGCTCAAAAAAGACAATCTAAGTGGATAAGTCCACAACTCACCAGGAGTCGGGTTTTCCTCGATGGAGGAGAATAATGCAAGTAGGGAACTATATTGGCAGTAAAAAGACAATGATTAAAGAAATAAATCAACAATTGACAAATTCGACTAAAAGAGTGTCTTTGTTTCACAACTATTTTACCTTTCCATTTGATAAAAGAAAATACATCGATATCAACAAGATAATGTTTGAAGAAATAAAACAACAATCATCTGATTCAACAAAAAAGGTGTCTCTATTTCATAATAGCTTCATCTTCCCATTCGACGAAGTCCAGATCTCTTTGGTTGAGAAGTTAAGTTCTTATTTATTTGTTAATTTGTTTGTAGGTCATGTACCTACCGCACCAATTTCAACACTCTCATCCATAACATCACATTCTCATCAAATTGAGAGAATTATAGATCATCAAATGGTGATATCTCTTGATGAAAGCACTCATCGAGACCTAGTTCGTTGAAAAGGGCTTTTAGAGATGGATGACACATAGATCACTAAAGATGAACTTTGAAATTTCTCTCCCAAGCTTCTACTTGCTTTCGTCCTCACTTGACAGAGTTGAGTTTTCTTCGGTTGAGGAGAATAATGTAGTCAAGAATTTAATTTATTAAAAATTATCTAATTATTAATTTTTATAATTAGTTATAATTTTGAAAAAGTTGTTTAGTTTTTTTAGGAAAGTTTGTTAGATTTTTATTAGAAAAATTAAGATTTTTAGTTATTTTATAAAGAATAGATCGTGTTCTCAAACTATGAAAAGGGATTAGAATTTTATATATTTTCATGTTTTGAGATAATAAAGTTTTTAATTTCCTTTTTCTCGATGAGAATTGATAAACTTTCCTTTGGGTGAGGATTGTATTCTTTATTTGCTCCGGAGATTGTTTGTTTTTGCAATCTTAGACATCATAGGATATAAAATACCAACTAAGAAGGCACAACAGGAAGAAGAGAAAAAAATATTAGCAATGAGGCCAATAATAAATTGACAATTAAAGTTGAAAAAGAGCTGATAAAAACTTGGCAGATGAAGGTCACAAAAGGGAAAATCTCATAGGCACAAAAACTCTGGAGCTCTGATACCATGAAACTTCGAATGAAATTCTCTTTTTTTTCATATTTTATTATGCATAATAATGGGTATATATATACATTGTACATTGATTTTGTACAGAAATAAAAAAAAGAAAATAATAAATTAAAATATTCTATTCTTAAATTTGGTCTCCATACTGTAGGATTTTTATGATAAGAAATTTCCATCAAGACATTCCTTGTATCAAGGAATTTTCATGATAAGGGAAATTCCGTATCAAGGGATTTCCATGATCAATTATCCTAAAATATTTAGTAATTTTCCAACAAAATAAATGATAAATTAGGCTTTAATCCCTTGCTAGATGAGAAATAGGAATTTAATTAATTGAAAACTTGCCTTTATTTGATTAATTTTTGTTAATTTGATTGATCTAATTTTGCTAAGAAATTGGTAGCTCAAAAATTCCAATATGTGGTACCAAGCCAATCCTTGACATTGAATTCAATCATTTAAGTTAATTTAATCAAATAAATTAATATTTGGGAGGTACTTTCATGGAGAAGCGGAGAAGGTGGAGCTTTGACGTGTTCCTTAATGCTGATGCTCCGTTTACCTTTTAATCCAAACATTTAATTAATTAGCAAGTCTCATTGATGCCTATTTATGTAATCAAACTATCTTATTAATCAAACTTTTGATTACTGATTCACTGCCATGGACTTTTCCAACACCAATAAAACATCTTAATTAATTAAAGCACAATTTATCCAATGGAGGCATTGACATGATTCAGTCTTTGGTTGGCGGTGAAAAATGCGCAAGGAAGCAATCACAACTGCCTCTGATGCCAAATTTGAATACTCCTTGGAGGTGTTCAATTAATAAATCATTTAGTTACTGAATATTAATGATTAATTAAAATTCAACTAACACAAGCGTTATAAATGTTTTTTTGATCAAGCAGTATTTATTATTCTATAAAAAATTCTAATAATTGAATTCATAAAAATAAATAGATTGATAACATGATCAAATGCAAAATAACAAAATAATTTTGATCATAAAAAATCTTCATGCTATAATGCGATAAACTGGATGTAGCTTTTTTTAAAAGCATTAAACATGCATAAAACAATGACTCTAATACCACTAAAGAAATAAAATAAAATGTTTAGCATGATTTGACAAATAAACTAGTATGCGTGAATCTAAATTTGCATAAATTAAAGGTGTTCCTGAATCCATATTGCTGCCTTATGAAATTGACGTAGAAGAAAAGAAATCGTAGATGTTAGACATGTTCTAATTCCTGAAATCCCTAATGTGCGCCATTGCTGGATCACAAGTTGATAACACATCAATAACTCATCCCTCTAGGGTTGGGAACCCATATTTATACTAATCATATTCTTTCTTATTCCACCATTACTAAAGAATAGGTCAATTGATAATAAAAATTCTTCCATAGGAACATTTAATTGTCCCATTAAAATATTTGACAACTTTCATAGGCAATTTGGATCTTATGATTTTTGCCAAGGAAAAATTAGATTTCACTTGGTCTTATTTTCTGGAAGACTTAAACCTGTGTAGGTTTCACACAGGTTGGTGTCTACAGAATGTCCAGTGACATAATCGGTTGCTCTTTAGCGGATGCAGCAGCTAGTCCAACATATAGGCATTTTCTGGAGGCAGCATCAAATTCAACTCCTTCGTTACATGTGGTTTACATAAATACTTCCTTGGAGACAAAGGCTTATGGACATGAGCTAGTGCCAACGATCACTTGTACTTCATCTAATGTTGTCAAGACTATATTGCAGGTTGGCAATCCTTGGAACACAGAAGTCATTTTTTTGATTTACTAATCTCATGTTTTCCTGGAAAGATCTTTAATTAATTTTAACAAATTCTTCTAGGCATTTGCTCAGATCCCAGATTTGAATGTATGGTATGGTCCTGATTCCTACATGGGAGCAAACATTGTGGAGTTGTTTCGTCAAATGGTGGACATGACAGATGAAGAGATATCAAGAATACATCAAGATCACAATAGAGACTCTATAAGAGCCTTACTAAGCAGGCTTCACTACTATCAGGTTCGTAAAGCATTCTAGTGTGGGTACATTCTTCAACAACAGTTTGTGAAGTATAATTTATCAGATATTTGCTATTGGTCCTAATATTTTCTGATAATCCTATTAGGAATGTGTTTTTTTATCACATGTATAGTTGTGAATGTTTACAGAGAATTGAAACCTAACTTATAAAGTTAGCTTCTATATATTTATTTCTTTTTGTTTCCATACCTGCGGATAATTGGTGTTATTGAGACTTAGGTTTCCCAACCAGTTGACAGATATTATAAGATTGCGAACACCAACTGACGTAGATTTTCAAAATCATCTACGGATGTAGCTTCTAATCGTGTATAGTTGTCACAGCTACCGGTCTGTAATCAAGTAACATCTCCAAAAAATAAAATACACATTTCCGCTGAGAAAGAAGTCCCTTCACATTGTAAGCTGTTTCAGCGACAGTTACTGAGATTGTTTTATTTTTTAATAATAAATTGATCCTTAAGATGTTTTTAATTCTTTGGATTTCTTTTGTATTACTTATAGTAAAAAAAAAGGAGGAATCCATGATGAAACTCAATAGAGTTCTACGCTTTACTGTGTCAAAGTCCAATCTTTGTAACTGCTAGGCTGAATTTTTTTAACATGCCTTAGATACTTAAACTCTTCATCCACCTTATTTTTGCATCGATGCTTGAAAACTGAGTTGAAGTTGAAAACAAATACTATAATGTCTTATGAGAATTAAGAGCATTTATTTATGCATCAATCCCTAGGTTTCTTCTTCGGAATTCCATATTGGCAGGAGCTTTGTGCACTGAGCTATCCTTTATTTATGCATCAATCCCATGTTTTCACCTAGAATCAATTATAACCTTCTGAAATGATCTGTTTATAGAAATAGCATAGACAAAAATCTCACAAAGAACAAGATATCAGTTATAAAAGGAAAGAAAACTAGAGTAAGAGACTTACAGCTACTGGATCCTTTACCATCATGAAGGGAAATAAGTAAACCCGAGTTGGACAAGCAGACTGCTGAGTTTATTAGTGGAGGTGCCTATTGTAGGTGGGTGCTACCTATGGTCTTTGTACACCTATAGAGGAGGGTGGTGGCAGTTAGGGGTGCGCAAAGATACTGATGTATCTAATCTGTACCAAAGATTGAACCAACCTGACCTGACCTAACCTAAAAAAAGTGAGTTTTTCGGGTTTGAGTTGGGTTTTGGTATTCAAAAATATTTTACTTTGGGTTTGGGCCAAGTTTTTGGGTTTTATATAAGACTCAAAGAAACTTGATTTGCACCCTCATGTTAGATAGCATATATACCATAATAATTAAACTACATTTCATATAGTTAATTGATAACTATATATTTATTTGTAATTTGTTATTAAATATCTGATTGGAGAAATGCAGGGGTTTTGGGGGGTTTGGGTTGGGCTTTGAGGATTCAAAAATTTTCACTGTGTTTTGTTTTTTGTAAAAATTTAAAAACATGACCGGAACTTTTGTTATGTAATGTAATCATATATTCCATACAAACAACAACTGACAACCAAATATTATCTTACTAGGTGCGATCGGCATGTAATCATATATACCATATTAAGTAAATTTTATTTCACATAATAAATTATTATATATATTCTATATGTAATATGCTATTAAATACCAACTGTACATACATAACTAATAATAACCTAGTTAATTTTAAAGGGGACATGCTTCGTTTCCCCTTTCCACTTCGTGTTCTTATTCTGTCTTTGTTCAGTCCATGATCTCATGAGATTGGTAGATTTGCCTCTATCATGCACCCACCTTGTCTTCACTGTTTTCCCCTATGATCGCTGTCCCTTCTCCTTTCACCTTGCAACTTGATGTGGAAGGATGTCTAACATCCCTTTTGCATTCCAAAATCTTATGAGATTGCCACTTGCATCTGTCCCTTAGAGCATACCTTTTAACCTCCTTTCCATCTTTCACAATCACACAAGGTCGTGACTTAATTATTCCACCCATTGTCTCTTCTTCTACATTGGCAACGAATCTTCTTATTAACCTTTGTATCATCCCTTGCTGACATTTTCATTTAAGATGGTTACAATCAATAATAAATAGTTGATAATTTTTGTTCTTCATTGTTGACACTTTTATTTAGCTACTTTAGATACTTCTATATATATATATATATAAGTCTTATCCCATTGGGTGGGGTCGACCTATATACACACACACAACAATAATAACAACAACCAAGTCTTATCCTATTAGGTGAGATTGATTATATGGATCCTTCTATGCCATTGGACTCTCCCCTACTATATCATCATTTATACTTAAGTAAAATTTATTTTGTTTTATTATTGCTAACTAAGTCTTTTTTGGTTTTCCTTTTCCTCGTTTGATGTGCATATTTGTCATAATTTTACATCGCCTAACTGGAGTATTTATTGGTTATCTAAGTACATGTCCGTACCACCTTAAACCTGTTTCTTAGAGTTTTCCTTCAATAGATGCAATACTGACTTTTTTTTAATGCTCTTATTTCTTATTCTATCTATCCCTATGCCTCCACACATTTATCTTAACATCTTCATCTTTGCAACTCTGATCTTCTACTCATGTGCTCGAGTTATAGTCCAACATTCAACGTCATATAACATAGCAGGTCTAATCACTGTTTTGTAGAACTTTTATTTAAGTTTTAGAGGTAATTTACGATCACATAAAACACTCGACGCTTTCTTCTATTTCAATCATCTTTCTTGTATTCTACGTAAGTCATCTCTTTTAATCTCTCTATCATCTTGCAAAAATAATGTTAAATACTTAAAGCTCTCAATTCTAGACAACTTGTCATCTTCTATTTTAACATTTGTTTCATTACGTCTAATATTGTTAAACTTAAATTCTATATTTTCTGTCTTTAGTCTACTAAGCCTAAAATCTTTTATTTCTAGTGTTTTTCGTCGATATTCTAGTTTAACATTTACTCTTTCACATGTCTAATCTACCAACACAATATCACCTGCAAACAACATGCACTACGGGACAGTATCTTGAATGTGCTCAATGAGTTCGTCTATGATTAGTATAAAAAGATAGAGAGTTAGAGATGATCCTTGATGTAACTCTATCTTTATTGGAAATGCTTCAGTTCATTCGCCTAAAGTCTTCACTCTGGTCGTTACTTCCTCGTACATATCCTTAATTAGTTCAGTATATGCTAAGCTAACACCTCTCTTTTCTAAAATTCTTCATATAATTTCTCTTAGGACTCTATCATAAGTTTTTTCTAAGTCAATGAATATCATTTGTGGATCTTGCATTTGCTCTTGATACTTTTCAATTAGTTGTCTGAGAAGATGTAAAGGTTCTATTGTTGACCTTCTAGGCATAAACCCAAATTGATTTTCGGTAATCATGGTCTCCTTAGTCTTTTTTCTAGTACTCTTTTCTAAAGTCTTATAGTATGACTCATTAGTTTAATACCTCTATATTTTGCATAATTTTATGTCTCTTTTATTCTTATATAAGAAAATTAGAGTACTTACCCTCCGTTAATTAAACTTTTTTATTTATTTTCCATATCATGTTAAATAATTTTATAAGTCATTCAATACCTTATTTTCCC
>JBAMHZ010439711.1:0-10209 GCA_037177395.1 Alpinia galanga | reverse complement strand
AAAGATGAATCTAACTAAAGGTGAATGACTTACACAACATGGGGCCCACATGGAATGGCTCAGCAGAGAGGGAGAATCCTAATTCTTCAAAGGAGGGACAACATAAAAGATTCTTTTTTATAAGCGGTTAGAGTTCACATCTTTAAAGACTATTAAAGGATCAAGGGGATCACCATATGTGTATTGTCATAACTAAATAAGGTTTCTCCACATCACCATTAGAAGATACTTTTTAAGAAGTATTTCTCTAATGACCTAACAAAAACATCATGACATGCCACCTGTCATTTCCACGATGAGTTCTAGTATAGAGAATGCTTCCTGTCAGTTACAGAGGAGACATTGTGGGGAAGAAAGGACGGAAGAAAGATACTTCATCATTTTTATAAAAGGAAGAAGGAGATAAGGGACCGGGCATGGAATCATTCTTCATTACTTCCATTCATATTACATTCTTCTTACTTTTTTCTCTCTACTTTTCTTCCACAAATAAGCTCTAACTTAGACATCGAAAGGTCGTTAGCCGAAAAATCGGTGACTGTCTGATCTAGTATTAATTTTGACAGAGAATAAAATCAAAGATCTTTACTATTACAGCTTAGAGAGAATTCATTCTCATTTTATTTTCGAGGAACAAAAATCTAGGCCGCATTAATATTAAAATTATATATTCAATTGGCCATTAATTTGCATATTCCTAAATTAAAAAATATGGGAAAAAAAAATTCAAAATGTGATACTTACATCATTACCTATTTATAATATTGCATGTCATCTTAACATTAATATAAATAAATAATTTAATATGATATGATATTTACATATAAAATATTGTATCTAAAGATTTAATTTTTTAGAAAAAAATATATTTATATTTGTATTTCAAACTCAACATTTCGACTTTTTATATGGATCACTTTAATACTTTTCTTTGGAATGATTAGGATCAATATAATTATATTTATCTTATTATATGTGAGCTAGCATATCATTAGGATTAACATGGATTCATTATTTTCTAAATTGTCGAAATACTTCATAATATTTACTTATATTTATTGCTTGACATAATAATTTTCTAAAGAATTTAGGTAAAAGTTAAGTTAGCATTAACATGATTAAAATTCCTATAAATATGAATATTATACCTCTACTTCCTATAAGAATAATAGATTTCATTAATTATGTTTTTAATATTTTTATTGTGAATTTATTAATTTTAAATTTTATAGTATTCACTTATAACATTATAACAATTTATATATTTAATCAATAACCTGATGGCAAATATTCTTAATTGGTTCTTATATATTTAATCAATAACTTAGTAATGTAAAAAAAAAAAAAAAACTTATTTGTTTGAAGGTTTTAATGTATAATTTAATTTAATATTTTACTATATTACCCTCGGGGAGGAGAATGAAAAGGAAAAAAATTTTAAAGAAGGAAAAAGAATTCTCAAAAAAATAAAGAAATGAAGGAAAAAAATGTGACCGATGGCGATGACAGTTGGCAATCGATGACAGCGACGGATGGTGAATGACAGCTTGTGGTCGGCGACTGACAGGGGGCAGCGGGGGCCGATGGTCAACGATCAATGGCAGGTGCGGACGACGGTGGCTAAGGCTGACAGTGGGGCGACAAGACCAATAGATAATATTCAAACGAATTAAGATTTGATAAAACTTTAAGAATATTTTTATTCAAAAGGATAAAAATCAAAGGATAATTTTAGGACATTTGTTTGTGAACTCCAAAATCAATAAAAAAACTAAGAATTTTGAAGTAATATGATTTCAAATTATATGTCTCGTTTGATGACGTGATAGATATACTTCATTACCTAAAAATAACTCATTACTTGAACAAAACAAGATTAAACCTTATAATTTCATAACAATAACTAAGGTTATCCATGATAATCTAATCTAATATTGTTTGTTTCAATGTTTAATAATGCAATAAAAAAAATTTAAAAATCAAAAAATAATTTTGAGAAAAAAATTTACAAGATAATTTAATTGAGAATAATCTTTGTTTTTTTTTACTAGTAATAGATATCTAAGCCTTTTATCTGACTAATTCTGAGATGACCAATTCTACTCTATGAATCTCTAACGACTTTTAAGTGAGATATGCTCTATCGACCACTAAGGTAAATTAGAAAGTGTTCACGTGAGCAATTATAACCTCTTTAATTTATCATTCTATTTAAAGAAAAATCCTATAAATACACTATATTTAAAAATCTAATAGTGAATATCTAGGAGCTAAACTGTACGCTCTCCGCTACACCATAGTCGGGGTCAGAATAATTTTCGTTTTAATACTAGGGTAGGGTTTGTTGGATCAATCAAGGGCATACTATCATTGTAAAAAAAATTATTTTTAATTAATTTGCTTTTGAAATTATTTTATATATATATATATATTTTTTTGGGGAGAAGTAATAAGTTCAACTTGTTCTTTTTTTTTAGCATGGGTATTCGAACCTTCGGCCCGACTAATTCCTAGGGTGGTTAGCTCTGTCCCCACGGTCCTTCGGGAATGCTACTTCAACAGCTGAGCTAAAAAAGGTCAGAGTCCCAGTGGATCTCTATAAATCACCTAGATAAATTAAGAAAGTACTCACAGTTTTTTTAGCAGGTAAGCTCGAACTCTACAGTTATGTCATCTTTGTAAGACTGTCTAATGTCGAAGTCGTACTTTATCTATTAAATAAATTTCTGAACATAGGACCGTCTCTATAAATTTTTTAAAAATTTATTGTTAAAATAGATTTTAATAGAAGATCGAACTATATTTTCTATGATATGTCCTGCCATTATTGCCGCTGCAACGTGCCCGTGGGGGTAATAAGTTCAACTTTTCCTTGGAGCAAAAGGCGATGCGCTCGCCCTCAGCGCCCCCGTCGACCGGTCCTACGGCTATTACGAGGGAGGTAAATCTACGGGGAAGCTATGTCCCTTGAACGATTGGCTAGAGCAGAGGGGGTGGTAGAAACTAGGGAGGATTTTAAACCTCCTCCGATCTTAACCCCTGATTTTTTAGAGTAAACTCACACTGGTCAAGCCAACCGTCCATCCTGTGGGGGACAGGTACAAGTTCAACTTTTCCGAACCATCAAAGTAGTCGTTATTGAACGAAGTTAATGCAATTTTATTTTAAAAATAGATTTTTTTTTGCGCATGTTTAATTTTATCTAAAATTTTTTATATTATTAAAAATATAAAACGTCAACTACCCACGGGCTCATCGGCTCCTCCCTCCTCCGACTTCTTCCGGATGGACCGGATCTGATCTGTTCACTCCCGTCTTCTCCATATAAATCCGTGCCTCAACGCCGAGGCGGCAGTGATCTTCATCTCTCTCAGTCCTTCTTCCTTCTCCCGTTCTCTTACGCGCTTCTACGTGGGATTCATCGCCGGGTAAGTACACTGAAATTTTACTTATTCGATCTTGATTACTGCAAGATCGGTGGGTTTTACACTGGATTTCCTTACCGATCTTGATTCTGAAAGAGGAAAAAAGGGATTTTGATTTATCTACCCCAGCTGAATGAGTCTGGTGCAGTGTCGGTCTGATGGTTTTCTCTTATCTACTGTTTGAGTTAAATTGTACTGCGGAAAGTGAGCCTATGACTTCTTTTTTTAATCGCTTTTCCACTTTAAATTGTGTTTTTTTTCTTCTTCTTTTGTTTCTATTGTTCATTTGGTTAGTCTTTGATGAAGTTTGCTAATTTTGTCAGATTCTACTCTTTGTGGAAGTCTTTTTCTTTTGGGTTTTGTGGGGGAGGGGACTCTCGCTTTTGCGATTTAGGTTCTGGAAGATGGGATCTTGCCATTTGATTGTATTTATTACCTCGTCTTGCGGTTCGGATCTGTTTCTTCTCTGATATATATATGTTTCTCTTTTTGGACTTGGGATAGCTGGTGAGAAATGGCGCAGATTTTGCTGCACGGAACTCTCCATGCTTCGATTTTTGAAGCAGAATCACTGACGAATCCTCACAGAGCATCTGGTGGGGCTCCACATTTCTTACGGAAGGTAAAGCCTATATGGTGATGAACACTTGACTTACTGATATCTGGTTTCTCGATTTATATGATTAGCACGGTGTGTTGCTAGCTAATTGGTGAGTACTGTGTGATTTTGCGAGGTCTGTTGGTGATTGTTGTTTTATATTCCTAACTTGTACTGCAGAAATTAGATTTGTAGAATTTATTACTTTTATTAACAGAAAGACGAGATCCCTAATGTTGGGTTTGCAAAGTGTCTCAAATTCCATGGGTTGGAGAGGAGATCACTCTAGCACCACTTGCTAGAAACTGCTGATAAACTATAGACTTATAGATCAAAATCGGATGCATCTAGAATGACAAATAATTTTACTGCAAGTCCATATAATAAAATCTTTGCCTCCTTTGCTAAACTTGCACTTTCACAAAGAAAAACAAGGGCAATTTACTTGGCTTGGATATGCATTTAAACCAGGTAAAAACTGATTGAACCAGTCGGTTTTTGTCAATTCAAATAGATATATTTATATTGATTACTGAATAAATATATTCTTTATAACTAAATTTAAGATTGTTGTAGTTATGCAGTTGGATTGGTTAAACAGTGCCAGTCTAACCATTTACCCTGTCCAATATGGCATTCAATCTATTGACCCACTTGTTTGACCAGTGAACTTGTGCCTTGTATTTTAATTCAATTTCGAATCTGATTTTCATAACTATACTTAAAAACATCTAGAAAACCCTTCAAACACTTAAATAGAATTTATTTGACACTTGAGCTATAGCTGGAAATATGAGGCCTATATATAGGCAAACCCAACACCAAATGGACTGTGTATTGGAAAATTAGAAGTGTGCTAAGAAATTATTGAAAATTAGAAGAAATCAATTAGGATTGATTTAGTACAAGACTTTTTTAAAAAAATAATTCTTGTCGATTCTCGTCCATTGTGGTTGAGATGATTTATGCTGACATTTGATAATTAATATTTCTATTGAATGCCCTGTTATTTCTTCTATTCTGATTAGTTTCTGCACATGGAAATACTTTGAACAGCTTGTTGAAGGTATTGAAGATACTGTGGGTCTTGGCAAAGGTTCCACCAATATTTATGCCACAATTGATCTAGAGAAGGCCCGCGTTGGCCGAACAAGAAAACTTAAGGAACCTATCAATCCTCGTTGGTATGAGTCTTTTCATATATATTGTGCCCACATGGCAGCAGATATCATCATCACCATCAAAGTTGACAACCCTATCGGGGCATCACTCATTGGAAGAGCTTATTTACCAGTCACGGAAATTCTTAATGGTGAGGAAGTGGATAAGCGGCTTGAGATATGTGACGAAAATCGGAAACCTATTGGAGATGCTAAGGTTCACGTGAAACTTCAATACTTTGATGTTTCAAAAGACCGCAATTGGGCAAGGGGTGTTCGAAGTGCAAAATATCCTGGTGTCCCCTACACTTTTTTCTGTCAGAGGCAAGGTTGCAAGGTAACACTTTACCAAGACGCACATGTCCCTGATGACTTCATTCCCCGAATCCCTCTTTCTGATGGGAAAATCTATGAGCCCCATAGGTGCTGGGAAGACATTTTTGATGCAATTAGTAATGCACAACATCTAATATACATCACTGGATGGTCTGTGTACACGGAGATCACTTTGGTGAGAGACACCAAGAGGCCAAAATCAGGTGGAGATGTTACACTTGGAGAGCTCCTTAAGAAGAAGGCTGGTGAAGGTGTTCGAGTCCTTATGCTTGTTTGGGATGACAGAACCTCAGTAGGTTTACTGAAGAAAGATGGTCTTATGGCAACCCATGATGAGGACACTGAAAATTTTTTCAAGGACTCGGCTGTACACTGTGTTTTGTGCCCTCGAAATCCTGATGATGCTGGAAGCTTTGTTCAAGACCTACAAATTGCCACTATGTTCACTCATCATCAAAAGATTGTTGCTGTTGACCATGAGATGCCTAACAAGAGTTCTCAGCAACGAAGAATTGTGAGCTTTGTTGGGGGCATTGATCTTTGTGATGGGAGATACGATACACAATTTCATTCTTTGTTCAGGACATTGGACACAGCTCATCATGATGACTTCCACCAACCAAATTTTGGAGAGGCTTCAATCAAGAAAGGTGGACCAAGAGAGCCTTGGCATGATATCCATTCACGGCTTGAAGGACCTATTGCCTGGGATGTTTTGTACAATTTTGAACAGAGATGGAGAAAGCAGGGAAGAAAAGATGTCCTTGTAGATCTTCGAGATCTATCTGATATCATAATTCCACCTTCTCCTGTCATGTTTCCAGAGGACCAAGATACTTGGAATGTTCAACTGTTCAGATCTATTGATGAGGGTGCTGCTTTTGGCTTCCCTGCGGCCCCAGAGGATGCTGCTAGAGCCGGGCTTATTAGTGGAAAGGATAACATCATTGATAGAAGCATTCAAGATGCTTACATAAATGCCATTCGTAGGGCAAAAGATTTTATCTATATTGAAAATCAGTACTTCCTTGGCAGTTCTTATGCGTGGAAAGCTGATGACATCAAGCCTGAGGACATTGATGCATTGCATCTGATCCCCAAGGAGTTGTCTTTGAAGATTGTTAGTAAGATTGAAGCTGGGGAAAGGTTTACTGTCTATGTCGTTGTTCCAATGTGGCCAGAGGGCATACCAGAAAGTGGATCAGTTCAAGCAATCTTAGATTGGCAGCGGCGGACAATGGACATGATGTATACAGATATTGTTCAAGCTCTTCAAGCAAAAGGACTTGAAGATGATCCGAAGGACTACCTAACCTTCTTTTGCTTAGGGAATCGAGAGGTAAAGAAGAGTGGGGAATATGAACCTGAGGAGAAACCACCACCAGACACTGACTACAGCAGGGCTCAAGAGGCCAGACGATTTATGATCTATGTTCATGCAAAAATGATGATCGGTAAGCCGTCATTACCCACATTTACTAATTGATTGATTTGAATAAGCTAATGGATATGCATTTTTGTACTGCAAAATTTATCATTTGCACTGAATTTGTTTGCTTCTTAGTATGCTATTTCATGCCTCCTGGAAACCTAGTAACTGATAAGAAATTCAAGTTTTCAGGTTAACCAACAAAACAACAAACTTGTTTCTAAGTTCCTTGTATGCTAAAGTCATGGAACTTATCAAACTCAAACTCAACTTAAAATGGAATTTAGGCAGTCTAACTAGTTCTTGATTTGCAAATGGAAATGAGTATCTGAGTGAGAGGATCTGGTTATGTAACATTAGATATAATTTCATTGCAGTCCTGTTCTATTTATGAGAATAAACCAAAAAATTAGCGGCTTAGAAATTAGGTTCCTTTCTTGCTGTATTAATTTTTATGCTTTTATTGAATACTGAGGTTTAGCCTTTTTCTTCTACTCAAGTGGTGTTATAGCTCATGCAAACCTTTTATGCACCAAATTAATAGTATAGAAGCCTCGAGATGAGTGAAATAACAAGAACAACAACTAAGTCTTCCTCCCACTAAATGGGATCGGCAAGATGCATAAGTGAATCAACTTATTCAAATTAGCAATGTTATTTTTCTTTAGGTGCATTGCTTGTATGCTCAACTAATTCATTGCTTATTTTATGAACTAACTATTGAGGACATTTCATTTTACCCACATAGTTTATTGCCATTTTGAAATGCCTCCCAACGTTTTTGAATTGTCATTTTATCCTCTCCCTCCATAGTTTTGATCTATTGTTGAAATACCCCATCTTGCAAATTGAAGATTTTTAATATTTTTAGAGTCACAAATCCATTCTACAAAAAACTTGATAAAACCAAGAATTTATAAAAGTCAAAAGCGTTTCATATTTTAGTCGTAAGCTAATTTGCAAATAAGCTTATGGTTGTGCAAGAACAATTCTTAAGTTATAAGGTGTAAGCCTTACAAATTAGTTTACGCCTATAATTTCTAAGAGATTTAGAGTTAGAAAACTTAAATTACAATTTGTGTTGAAGTTAAAAACTCAAAAAAGCTCATGGTCTCTTGGAAGTTCATTTGCAAATCAACTTATTATCATGCATGGTCAGCAGACTGTTAATTTCTAAGTGTGCAAACTCTAAGTTCAAGATTTGTAAATATTTTGAGTTATAAACTCATGCTATAACTTATTTCGAAGCTAAAAGCCAAAAAACTCACACTCGCAAAATTTGGTTGCAAGTTGATTTGACAATCAGCTTGCAACTTGGAACTTGGCATTGTGCTGGAATAGAATGGCCACTAGATGATTAGCAACACAGCTTGCGATCAAATTTCTAGAGACTCAGTTTTAGATTGTTAGCTTCAACACAAGTTGTAACATGGGGTTGACTCTAGAAATCTTGAATTTGTAGGGCGCAAGCTGAATATGTTGGCATAGATGACTTAAGTTGATTTGAAAATTAGCTTGCAATTAAAATTTGAGATACAATGATTTTTCTAAGTTTTTGGCTTTAACTCAAATGGTTGCATGAGATTGTGACTCTAAAAATGATAATGGAAAAATAATAGGAACATTTCCAAAAAAAAAAAAAACCCAGCAAACTGTAGGGTTGAAATGATGTTTTCTCAACTTTCATATGTTGCATTCTGGTTTTGATCATTCTTCAGAAATGCAGCATTCTTGTTTCTGTTCAGTCACATCATCTATTTATCCTTCTGGATCCAATTGTTTTATTCATTGTCAAGCATTTCCTGGTTGGGAAGGTCTCAATCATCCTATCGCCTTGCTGACTTAGTGTAATGCCAAGCACATTATTTGGGGTTAATGACATTTCATTTTCTTAAAATTCTTGGTTACAGTTGATGATGAGTATATCATAATTGGGTCGGCCAACATCAACCAGCGATCAATGGATGGAAGCAGGGATTCTGAGATTGCTATGGGAGCATACCAACCACGCCACCTGTCAACGATGGAGCCAGCAAAAGGACAGATCCATGGTTTCAGAATGGCCCTTTGGTATGAGCATCTGGGAATGCTCGATGAAGCCTTCCAGCATCCAAAGTCATTGGAGTGTGTACAGAAGGTCAACAAGGTAGCTGAGAAATACTGGGATCTATATTCAAGTGACAATCTCGACCGTGATCTGCCAGGTCACCTTCTTAGCTATCCTATAGCAGTCTCCACTGAAGGCACTGTCACAGAGTTGCCAGGGATGGAGTTCTTCCCTGACACTAAAGCCCGAGTCCTCGGAACCAAATCTGACTATCTTCCACCCATCCTCACTACATGATTGGTGCGCGACAAATTACTGCTTTGCGTATTTCTTTTTTCAGAATAAAGTTTGCAGTTGGTCCAGATGAGGGGATGGTTTTTTACACCTTAGCGATTGTATGATAAGGACTTGGGTTTCCAGTTGAACCTTCCCTGCGACATGTTTAGTCTCCAGTTAACCTTTCATGTTGTATGTTGTATTACTATATACAGTATGAGTGTTGCTTGAAACTCTTATCCTTGGCTTGCTGTTTCTGTGATGTATCATTGCGATAGAGTCGACATGGTTTCATACAATGTGTTTAATATGAGTTTGTTCGGCAATGCTTTTTTTTTTTTCTTTTTCTTTTCTTTAATATGAGTTAGAAGAAGAGTTCATAAAGAACTTGTATGGAGAACTCTAGAAAAGAGAGGTGTTAATGTAGTATATATTAAACTAATTAAGAATATGTATGCAGAAGTAACGACTATAGTAAAGATTTCAGACGGATTAATTAAAGTATTTTCAATAAAGATAGAGTTACATCAAAGATCAGTTCTAAGCCTCTATTTTGTTACACTACTTATGGATGAATTCACTAAACACATTCAAGATACAGTACCATAGTGTATATTGTTTGCAGATAATATTGTTCTGGTTGATAAGACACGTGAAGGAGTAAATACTAAATTAGAATCTTGGTGGGAAATACTAAAAGTGAAAGGTTTTAAGCTTAGTAAAGTAAAGACAGAATATATGAAGTTCAAGTTTAGCAATATTAGATATAATGAGACAAGTGTTCAGATAGGAGATGATGAATTATCTAGAACCGAGAGCTTTAAATATTTAGGATCGTTTTTGTAAGACGATGGAGGAATTAAGAGAGATGTTTTACATAGAATACAAGCAGGATAGTTGAAATGGAGGAGAGCGTTAAATGTTTTATGTGATCGTAA
>JBAMHZ010439700.1:0-10209 GCA_037177395.1 Alpinia galanga | reverse complement strand
AAAGCTTGTCCAGAAATCCTTACGGATTCAACTCTCTCCATCTCCAGTTCAACATGGTATGGACATCAATAAAAGTCTTTATACTCTCATTGTGAGTCAGGTTATGTTTCATGGTCTCCCAAGAATTAGGAAGGGAACGGATAACTACTTAAACATATTGTTCATCGGTCAACTCATGACATGCAGTCTTCAATTCCTAAATCATATTAAACATCTCCCTCAAGTGTTGAACGATGGAGACATTCGGGGCGCTTCTTGTAGCTGTCAAACTTAATTGTCAGCTGTCGAAGCTTACTCATACTCACTTTACTGTACTTATCCCTAAGGGCTACCTAGACAGCATGAGCCGATGGATATGGCTCATACTCAAAAACTAGGTTATCCACCATTGAACTGATCAATATATCATTAGTAGTTGAGTCCTTTTTCTTTCATGCCTTATAGGCATCTAGGTCTCGTCTGTGCTGTTGGACCATCAACAGGTTCTTCTATAACTTGATGAACAACCTCTATAACTTCTTGTTCCTCAAGAACATATGGTATCTTGAGGTGACAGATTTTGTAATTGTCTCCATTAAGTTTCTCACCCTTATTGAATTCAGCTATGATATTTTTAGTTGTCATAATTTACCATAAATAAACACATTATCTAGTTATTCAATGTAAGTCATTTGTATGTAATTTCTAATTAACTCAATGTAAATTTGAATTAGTCTACAAAATTAAGTGGAAGCTCTGTTTTTACTAATCATTCGTATGTTCCAATTTAACCAACATTGTTCAACTATATTACATACATCCTATCTAATGAACAAATCATTTACTTATCATGCTTTTAACATATAATGAACTAATCATTTCATTTCATCAAATGAGCTAATCATGACATAATATAAAATGAACTAATCATTTTAATGAATTAAATGAATTAATCATTTAACATGTAGAGTATACAACACCAAATGAACTAATCATTTCAATAAACCCATCATTAACATAAATATGTTGTACATTGTTAACACATAACAAACTCTTTAAACATGACATAAAATATCCTTAATTCAATAGATAGGTTATTACAACTCCCACTAGGACAAACACTAGCGCAATAATAATAAAAAGTATCCTTATCTTCCTTGGCTTAACTAGGGCACATTTAGGCTGTCCGACTTTAGGATGCTATAAAGAATCTATATTCAGATCCTCCTCGGTATCCTCCTCAATCTCATTTGGATCCTCCTGATCCATATAGTGAAGTTGCTCTATGCACAACTCAACATATGTTATGCACCCCTCATACGTGATGTGCAACTTCATTGAAATTTATCGGTAGAGATCACACTAAGGCCTAAATCCTATAGTTGTCTAGAATCAAAAACTCCTACATCTTGAGTCTCCAAAATAGTTTATTGAACCTCTCAATGTGTCCACTGACTCCGTAAGTAAGGTCATACACTATCTCCTAGATAGCTTCCCTCAGCTTATTTCGTAAACACGTCACGGCGAGTCATAGTACATATTTTCGTGTCATCTGAAATTGAAATTAATCAAGTCAGTACAAAATTAACTAACCAGTATAAAACTAACTTTAATTCCATTTTAAATAGGCATAGAACCAAGACAAAAAAATCAAAAAAAATAAATCTTCTTAATTTTAAGATTTTTCGATCAACTGGTTCCTCAAACCAGTTAATCGAACTGACAACTATTAATAATCAAAATATTCTTAGTGGTCTAATTCTTAATGTTGACTTAGACTCTAACCCAAGTACAATCCCAAGTACAGTAGCATCATGAGTACTATCTCATGTACTATAATATCCTGAGTACTGTAGCATCTCGAGTACAATAACAACTCAAATACAAAACTCGAGCACTATAGCATCTCAAGTACTGTAACATTCTGAGTACAAAATTTGAGCATTGTATCATCCCGAGTACTTTAATAGTCCGAGTATAAAATCCAAGCATTGTAGCATCACGAGTACTGTAGCATCCCGAGCATTGTAGCATTCCGAGTGCAGTAACATCCTGAGTACAAAATCCGAGCACTGTAGCATCTCTGAGTACTATAGTATCTTGAGTATTGTAGCAATCTGAGTACTATAGCATCCCAAGTGTAGAGCCTATGCGCTTTGTCCCAGTACAATCCCAAGCGTTTGAGGACCTTTGGCGAGGAATCGAGTACCATTCGTGTTGCGATTGCCCTAGCACCATTTGTGATCTACCCAAGCACCATGAGCTAGAGTACCACAAGCCTAAGCACCACTATGCCCATCCCGAGTACCATCACCTTGCCAAGCACCATGTGTTGAGCACCGTCTTAGGCATTCTCGAGCACAATAGCCCGAGTACAATTTTGACATTCTTGAGCACCATAGTGCTCTTTCCTAAGAACTTCAGCCTGAGCACCATCTTCAGTGTCTAAGTACTACAACCTGAGCATCGTCATTGGTATTCCCGAGAACTATTTTCGGTGTCTGAGCATTGTAACCCGAGCAGCATTACACGTGCTCGAGTACACGTGTGTGTTCTAGCACATGCGTGCACCCAAGCACCTTCATTCGCGCCTGAGGACCTAAAGAAATTGGCTTCTTTGCTAAGCACCAATAATACTCGGCCAATTGCGATAATGTGTTTCTCATCGTTGTTTTTAGTTCTCAAAATGAGAAATTTTTGATAGATGATTTTAATGAACAAAAAACATACAATTTAACAGATGCTCTAATACCAATATTGTAATTTGAAATTGAATGAATTCTTCAATATTGTAATCACTCACAGTGAGTACATCAAACTTAGGACTTCACAAAGAAGATCTGTCGGACTAGCACTTGTTGTCGGAAGAACAATTACAATTGAACTGTCCTTGCAATTCCACAAACCAAATTTTATTCAAATTGGATGTTCTTCCTCTTCTCTGGACACACAATCTCAGAAGAAAAATTTCGACAGCGCTTTTGCAACCTCTCTCTCTTTCTCTATTTGGATAGAATTTTATAAAGGCAAGGAAGGGCAATCGCCCACGGATGGCGGTTGCCACACCTATACAAATGTAAAGGCGTCTATGCTCAACACAATTTGAGTGATAATTGAACTAAAATTTGTGATCCTCGGTCTAAATATCTTGGAGAGGTATTCCATGCATAGAGTGGTCGAGTGATAACCCCCGGAGCATAGTGTAGTTGGCAGGGCACTTCCAGTATAAAATCAGATACCCACGGTTCGAGCCTCAGATACGGTGAATTTGCTAAATTTATCCTTCAAATGAGGTGCACACTAAAGGACACTGGATTAGTGGACTGCCCACTACTCACGCTTCATGATTTACCAAATGACTAGTGAAAAACTTCTATGAAATTGAACCAGCCACTTTTAGAATTAATCAGACCTAAAATCTGAATATTTTGTGACAACTAAAAAAAAATGGAGTGGCAATGAATCTCGTTGCTTAAGTCCTTGGTTCCTCTAAAACATCCATAAAGACCACCATTGATCGAGGTTTTCGAGACATGCACACTCGGTGACCCATCGTATGAATCTGCTAGGATACCACATATTCTCCAAGACCTTTTGTAGGAACCCCCGGACCAAGTGAACATTTTCGAATAAGCTCCTCCCCCGAATTAAAGCAACTTATGCCTGATCTGTCACGGGATTAAGAACCATTGCCAACCGACAACAAAGAACCTGCAGCAAAGAACTCTAAAACATATCCTTAACTTTGTTTATCCATTGTAAAATAATGCACAAACAAATTTCAAAAATCTTCTGTTTTAGGCATTTTTTGTCCGTTTGAAATCGAACAGAATGAGCTTTTCCTCCCTTCGTCGTTGTTGTCAACTTGCCTCGCTCGAATCTCTCCCTCACTCCCTCGCTAGAATCTTACCCATGAGCTGCGAGCAGCCTCGTGACAATAAACATGTCAATTTTTCTCTTTTCCTTTTTTTGCCTTTTCCTTAGAGATTGTTTTCCATGTTAAATAAACATAGCATAGCATTAATGTCCTCTAGAATGCCGTTGAACCTAGCAGCTCCTAAGCTACAAATTCAGCTACCGCTTCTCGCTTGGAGTGAGTACGAGATCCATCAACTTTGCAAATGGAGACCAAATCATTTCTCTTCGTATTTGTCTTGCTTAAGTCATGAAAAGAATTGGTGCAGCCATCATCACTATCCTTTAGAAACTGCAAGAAGGATCAGGTTCTTGTCGGGATATTTTATCTATCAAAAACGGATTTTAAATCGTCCACCGGCACCATTACTGTCCTTCTTGTGATTTGACGTATTGGCAATGTAGACCTGCCATACTGGTCTCACTATGTTCAAGTATTACAGCGTTAATTACGTTGTTTACTTCTCCGTCTCAGGCGGTCTTTGACTCCTAATCAACTATCATTTAGACATCAAATTACCACTCATCCGAGACCTGCCAACTAAGGTAGGCTTCTTCATGTCATGTCTTGGACAGGCCTCTCACTCCATAAATTCTGGTGTTTGTTGCAGGAAGTGGAATGGTTGTGTCTGAGCGCTCTATGTCTTTTAGCTTCATTTGTACTTCAACGATGACAATTCTTTAGTCTCAAACATTGGTTCTTACTGCTTGGCAATACTGCAGCTTCGTAGCCTCAGTTTAATTTCTATAAAGATGAAAGACTGACTCCATTATATTGCTGATTTGGGCAGGACGATCTGCAGCAGTTTGGTTTTCCCATTACTACCGCTCTTGTCGACGATTGAGAATATTCCAAGTAATATAATGGAAGCTGTTCCAGATGAAATGGTTAAGGATCCATCTGGAATGAGTGGGAAAGATGATGAACGGGTGGTTTCACAGTCATCCAGTGGACCGAGGAAAACCGGGCTTTTTATCTTCTTCTTGGACATAAGGTATCATCGCTTTGGAATATGTAGCACTGTAATCTTGCACGAGAATATGATTAGCTCATGTTTAATTTGTTGTTGATCACCAGGCGAGTGTTCAGGCTGGATGAGCTGGGGCAGGAGATTTTAAAGATTGCAGTCCCTGCAGCACTGGCTTTGGCAGCTGATCCACTTGCTTCACTGGTTGACACAGCATTCATTGGGAGGCTAGGTTCAGAATTTCTTTTCTTTTCTTTTTCATTTTTTTTCCTCCCTCCGTTGATGGATATACCTGCTTTTCCTTCCCCTATCAATTATTTAATTGAATAGCCTGTAATCTGTTAGAATGTAGATTTGCTATATCAGAAAACTTAAGATAACTTACAAAGACTAAAACCAGCTCGAGGACATTATGATTCCAAGTTTTTTTTTTGTTAAGAAAAACTTGATGGACAACAATTTCTCAGGATTCAATCAATTGCAGGTTCCGTTGAGATTGCTGCAGTAGGCGTTTCTATAGCAATTTTCAACCAGGTTTCAAAGATTTGTATCTACCCTCTCGTTAGTGTCACGACTTCCTTCGTAGCTGAGGAAGATGCAACCATGAATGGCAGTGTCGAAACAGGAGAAGACTTGGAGAAGACGAGTCAAGTAAATACTGAAACGGAAGAGCTACCTCCTGATCATGGTCTGCACATCTTTTAATCGTTTTTTCATTCGAGTTGTTAATGATGATCAATTTACTCAACAATCAAACTTGCTTCAGATGCTAAGAATAAAAGATGCACCTCAGCTTTTGTTCCCACCTTCTATAGAAGAACTGGTGGCAAACGCAGATACATCCCTTCAATTTCATCTGCACTGATCGTTGGTTTAGTGGTTGGTCTTCTTCAGGCTGTTTTTCTCATCTTTTCGGCAAAGTGGATGTTAAGAATTATGGGTGTGAAACCTGTAAGTAAAATTTCATTTTATTTGTATACAGTAATCTTAAAAATGACTAACTAATATGAATTTTAACCTCTTAGATGATGAGTCATATTACCACTTGATAGAACTACAAGGAAGAATTGCAAACAAAAATGCATGTGCATTAAAACTCGAAATTTTCTCCATCTTTATTGTGTTACAAGTACATATTGTGTTATATGCGAGTTGATTATGAAACCCATGGCAGTGCAACTGCAATATTAGCTAGATTTCTCCTCAACTTGCTATTTTGTCAACCAGGGTTCATCTATGCTAGCCCCAGCACTGAGTTACTTGACTTTGAGGTCTCTTGGTGCACCTGCTGTTCTACTCTCATTAGCCATGCAAGGGGTTTTTCGAGGATTTAAGGACACTAGAACTCCTCTATATGCTACCGGTGAGCAAGTTGATCCCTCACTGCAATTCAACTAGAAAAAAGTAATACTTTTAGTTGGCAAATTTTATGTCACCTAGTTATACTAAGTAAAGATTAACTCTCAGAATCCTTTTTGTGTTTGCCAAACACATCCAATCTGTTAGTACAAACCCAAGTAGCCTACTCCCTTGCATTTATCGTAACTCCTTTTCATTTTTTTTTTCTGACATCATAGTGATTGGAGATACCACCAACATCATCTTAGACCCAATTTTAATCTTTGTTCTCCATATGGGTGTCGTTGGTGCTGCAATTGCTCATGTCATCTCTCAGTAAGTTGTACATACCTTTCTTTTGGCTTTTTTTATGTTCTTATATGTGTATTTTGAGTAAAATACTTCCTCCTTGCAGGTACCTTATAACTCTGATATTGCTAAGTAGACTAGTTCTGAAAGTTGATATTGTGCCACCTAGCCTCAAGGCCCTCAAGTTTAGCCGATTCCTTCAATGTGGTAAACCATCTACGATATCATTTCACCTTATTTTCAATATTTTGATTTGTAAATTTAGTGGACTTGTTAACATTCTCCTCCTCGTTTTATGTTAAACTAAGTTATGACAAGTTGCAATTAGTGGCAGCTTGTTCTTGATTGCTAAGCAAAATTAAGTTATGGTTACTTCGTGGAGATGATCTAAAGTCTAACAAGATTTTGTGGTTTGTTTCTCAGGATTTCTGCTGCTGGCAAGGGTCATTGCAGTCACTTTCTGTGTCACACTAGCCGCATCATTGGCGGCTCGCAATGGACAGACTTCTATGGCAGCTTTCCAGATTTGTCTACAGCTTTGGTTGGCAACTTCTCTACTTGCTGATGGACTGGCAGTAGCAGGCCAGGTAAGTGTTCAATCCTCATTTACAATTTACTTCAGTCGCGATTTTCAATTTGTTCTCCAGTATCATGGAAACTTTCTTGCAGTGAGAAAAACTTGACCTTTTTGTAGGCAATACTCGCTGTATCGTTTTCCAAAGGGGAAAATGCTGATGTTGTATCTGCTACAGCTCGAGTGTTGCAGGTACCATACATTCCCAAACTTTTCCTCTCTTTAGTCTTAATTGTTTCATATGAAATATATATATATATATATAAAGAAAACAAAAAATTGCATGCCTTGCAGTTCAGCATTCTTCTTGGAGTAGCCCTCACTGTTTTGCTTGGAGCAGTAGTTCATTTTGGGTCTGGCATATTCACCAAGGACATCCATGTCCAAAAGATGATACACAAAGGCCTCCCGGTATGTCATCTTTTATGTCTTAACAACACAATCTGCATAATAAGCTCAAAGATACATAGCTCAATAAGTGTAACAAATTCTACTTCCTATGTGTAAATGAGATTTGTTTCCCTCAAAATCTAATAGAAAATAAACTTGACCATGAAACTCAGTTTGTTGCTGGTACTCAAACAATCAATTCCTTGGCTTTTGTGTTTGATGGCATAAACTTTGGAGCTTCTGACTACGCCTACTCTGCATACTCTATGGCAAGTCTCTATAGGTGTCAACTTTACTTTATAATTTGATGGTTCTGGACATGGCAGCCTACATTTTACTTCAATACTTTTCTGCACTTGGATTTGACTTGCGTCCCTTCCTAACATGTTCAGGTTGCAGTGGCTGCTGTTAGCATTCCCAGCCTTATCTTCCTATCATCAGCTCATGGATGCATTGGGATATGGTTTGCTTTAACAATCTACATGACCATAAGAACTTTGGCCAGTGTTTGGAGGTATGGAAAACTATTCATGATTGTCGCAGCCAAAATAGTAGAATAAACAAAACTGTATATACTTGAGTCCGTAGTCACCTACTCTTTCAAGTGATGATATCGGTCGCTTCATCTGCATTTTGTTTGGAATTATTTATTGACCACTAAAGCTCATCTATATTTCTAACTCTCTGCAGGATGGGAGCAGCAAGAGGACCTTGGTCTTTCCTTAGGAGATAATTCATCGCGATCGATCTTTGTCTTGAAGAAGGTGGGCACAACAAAAACAACATGGAGTGCTCTTTTCATTACTAGTTATGGAGAAACTCTTAAATCATAGGAGAAAAATGGGGGGTGTGGAGGAAACAAAGGCAAAGTTCACAACAATCAAGCTCGTGTTTA
This sequence comes from Alpinia galanga, assembly GCA_037177395.1. Lineage (NCBI taxonomy): Eukaryota > Viridiplantae > Streptophyta > Magnoliopsida > Zingiberales > Zingiberaceae > Alpinia > Alpinia galanga. The sequence continues at coordinate 1,841 of JBAMHZ010439700.1, read as the reverse complement.
CCCTGTAACCTGAGATTAAGGTGTATCAGAACAACATATTGTAATTTCTTCAATTAGCTTATACTAGCAAGATTTGAGATACCTACATGTTGAAAATTTTGCATTTCCTGAAACAAATTCCTGTTTTAGCTGTATGTTGAAAACTCACAAGTTGGCAGCACACGTTTCACTTATTGAATCCCATCTTCAACTAATAGGCAGCCAGAGAGGTTTCAGATTTCTGTTCTAGGATTTGCCTTCCAGATCAGAGAGGCAAGGAATTGTTTTTAGCTTCACTGCAGATTGCAGTTTAGCCTAATCAACATTACAGTGCATGAAAACTTTTATTTGACAAAAACATGTTATAACCTTATGAGTATTGAAGATTGCCCACGCAGGTTTGGCATTATCACAGTTTTAACTTTCTTGCCACAGTTAGAAACTTGATCTACAGAAATATGTGGAGTTAAGCCCAATGTAGAGTTGTAGGTGACAATTTGTTGCCCTTAACTAGTTCAACAAGGCTCAGGTATACCTACTTCACACACTCTAGGTGAATACATTTCCATACACTTTGAGCACCCTGCGCGACCACTTGAACACCTTGTTCATACCAAGGCAAAGGTGGTTTTCAAGACCATTCTTGACGTTTGCAAATGACACCGACGGCAATGTAGAACCAGTTCAAAGGATTGCTACCAAGACATCGCATCAAATTGAGCAGAAAAGAAGTTTGCATAACAAGAAAAGAAGTTTGCATAACAAGAAAAGAAGAAATTGTCAAGAAAAATATGATAAATCTTATTATTTTGGTCAGTAATATGGATTGTCAGTAAAAAAAATCACCAAGGCTTGACTGGTAATCCACAATCATAAATATTATTTACTAACGAAAATAATGGCTGTTATTTTTTTAAAAAAATACTGATCCGTAAATTTTTAAAAAATAATAATCAATTATATATTTGATCGATAATTTTTTAAAATAGATGACTGACATTTTTTTTAAATACTGGACAAATATATATTAGTCGATAATTTTTTTTAAATTACCAACCAAAATATGTTTGGCTAATATTTTTAAGAAAAATTTTCCAGCTAAAATATATTTGGTTGTTTTTTTTTTAAAAAAAAAAGAAGCTAAACCAATTTTTTAAAATCAATTTAGCAATCATTTTTACAAAAGAATAGTCAACAAATTTCAAAACACTAGTTCAACATCTAATAAAAAGGTAAATTTTAAACATAGTAATAAATTATCCAAAAAATGACAAAAGAGACATCATGTGGTACAAAAAAAAATGTCAAATAGCTAATAAAGATATGTTGAAAGATCTAAATAGAGACATCATATTGTACAAAAATAAATGTCAAATAGCTAATAAAGATACGTTGAAAGATCTAAATAGAGTATCAAGAAGTATGTAGATCATCTTCTCTTTTTTGCATGGAAGTCAACTCAGATTGTTGTAATAATCCACTAGGTTGGTATCGCATGAAAAATTGTTACTGTTGGGAAAACAGAGGGCTTTCCCTTGGCCTCGGTCGCTTGATTTCGGTGATCCTATCTCACGTCCCCAGATTAAAATTTAATTCCTTAAACTAATCCGAACGAAGAAGGATTACCCAAGCAACCGATTCATCATCGTGCTATTCGATTAGAGTGATCGCTTGAACAAACTTGTTATTCAAGCAACCTAACTCTTTTCCTCGATTAGCCACGGAATAGATGATGATCGAATCGCTGGTTTTTGTGTTTATCATCGGGGTCAACAAAATACAAAAACTAAGAATCAAAATAAACAAGATTATACCTCTTGTTTCACCTCTTGATCTTCTATTGTATTCCTATCCTCTTCTTG
>JBAMHZ010439679.1:0-10210 GCA_037177395.1 Alpinia galanga | reverse complement strand
TTTTAAAAAACCAGTTCAGCGACAAGTCAAACGAGGGGTTTAGGTTTCACGACGGTTTACTCGGTCAAACAAACAAACCAGTTGACTAGTATTGTTTGTTCTTTAGGGTCGAACCAACCCGCAGCTGAATTAATGTCGCGTTGATTTACAATCCAGTCCAATGCTACGAGTATCTCAAGGATTATTCTTTTTTACTACCGTTATTATTCATAATTAAGTTTAACGGGAGAATAAGACTAATTGAAAGAGGCTGCGGAGGAGCTTTCGTTCGCACTCTTTCACGGAGAAAAAATCTCTCGCCACAATTGAGAGGCCGATTGATCTCAAGTTGTAGGTTCCCACTCCAAGTCCATGCCTCCTGTTAGAATCCTCTCACTGTTCATCGGATGAGATCTTTTGATTCACCGAGCGGAGCAACCCTAGATCGAGCTCTGTAATGGTTTACAGGGAGATGTTTGACTAAATGCCCCAGTGAGTTCGGTTTCTTAATCAAGCATGCCTAGCTTGTTCGCCGTCTTCTTCTTCTTCGTCTGGTTCTTGGGCTTAGCCTTCGTTGAAGGTTGCAATCGATCCTGTGGCAGCTACACGGCCCCCTACCCTTTCGGCTTCTCTGGCGGATGCTCGATCCGCTTGAACTGCTCTGATTCCGCGGGTTCCCTCTTCCTCATCGGAGAATTCGCCGGTCGCAACCTTACCCAGGATGCTATCTGGGTCGACGTACCGCGTTCCTGCAACCGCTCCGTGGCTACCGCCAGGAGCCTCTTCGGTCCAAACTTTGCCATCACCAACCGGACCGCTCTCCTGCTCCGCAACTGCACGCAGTGGCACTCGAGGGGAAGCTGCCGCGCTGAATTCTTGCTCATCGACGATTCATGCGGCACCAGGTACGAAAACACCACCTGCTTCCTCAACACCACCCACGACATCATGAAGGATGCCAACGCTTCCAGCTGCGGCGTGTTCTTCCTCTCCGGTGTCACATACGGATCACCGATGATGTCAGTGGAGTTCCAGAAGGCGGAGCTGGCGTGGTGGCTGCCAGAGCCGTGCCACTGCTCATCGGACGCGTATAACGAGTCGGTATGGGTTCAGGGGACTAGCCCGTCGGGCTGCCGGTGCAGGTGCCGTGAGGGATTTCAAGGGGATGGATTTGTCAATGGCAATGGTTGTCAACGAGGTTGGTTCTTTCGCCGGATTCGGTGCTTTCTTCTCTTCTCGCTGTTTTCTCCCACCCTGACTGAGGGTCAAAAAAAAAAGTTTTTTATTTTTAATTTTTTCATATTTATGATAAAAAAAATGAGATTCCTGATTTGTAAATCATCATAACTGACGCCAACCTATCGATCATTAATCATCCAATATTCCAGGCTGCTTCCTTTAATTACCTGGTGCTAATAATAAGTTCTGATGTTTCGATGCATCTTCCAAGATCCTTCTTCTGTTCGTGCATCTACTTACCTGATTGCTTTAAATATGCATTTTAAATTCTATTTTGGCTCACTTTTTAGTCATCATCTGTTCAGGAGGCGAGGAAAGTTTTTTTTTTCTTTCTTCAGTCAACTTTCCAGGCATTCATTGTTTCTGGCTATTAATTCGTTTTCCAGACCTATTTTTCTGCCAGTAATTTGATCGGCACTTGTTCATCCATTGAAGTTATTTCTACCAGCTGCAATAAATTTGATGTTAAAAAAGATGTGAATTTAATGCATGAATATGGTGAAACAAACAAGGGATAGATTTATGAGAGACGATGATTACACTTGTTTCCTTTTCTGGACTCCAACTCCTATTGTTTCCTTGTGAATGATGCTGTTTCATTGTCAAATCCCAATCCGATATTTGTTTAGATTTCACATATCATCAAGTATAAACAAAAAGGAACAAAAAGAAAATCATTGATTATACTTGCCCCAAAACATGTGTAGGTGTATGCATGTCAGTATTTTACAATTCTACTAATAGTTTTTGCTGATCGGACTTTGCATTGTTAATCAATCTTCTCCAATCTCAACTTCTGTTATTGCCAAAATGCCTTAAATATGCATTCCTAGCTTTTATTTCCCCATTCCCACTAAGCATTTGCTAAGCATAGGTGTTTATTTGCTCCAATCTCCTTTCCAGGAAGAAAAAGGCATACTTGAGGTCCTGGGAACTTATGCTTATCAAACCTTTTTTTTTATTCTGCAATTTCAGTTGATAGTTGTTCATGCTTTATTTCAACCATTCTCAATAAAGTAGTTGTAAGAAAGAAGATCAAATTTTTATTGCGAGTCCGTGATACAAAGAAGAATTAGGAATAACATCATGATTATGTCTTTTCTTTTTATTTTCTGAGTGTAAACATGGATTCTACTGTTTCAGTGTCCAATTCCAATCAAAAGTGCAATCCTACAAAGTATCTGACTGGGGACTGTAGTGGATCTATCAGCAAATATCGCACTCTTATTGGAGGTAATTTTCTCTATTTCTGCTGGCTTATGTAGCATTGTGTTCTAGCAGTTCTCGTACCCAACTTTGAAATTTGCCAAGGACATAGAAGACCTTATCCACAAAGATAGATTGTTTGTTTTAATTCTTTCAAGAGAGTAGGATTTCGTTTCTTTGTCACCAAACTTTGAAACTTGCAAAGGACAGTTTGCGATTGTGTTATCCAGAGAGTTGTGTGTTGGTATCACTGTACATTTGTTTGGACTTCAATAGATCCACAAGCTTACAGCACTGCGAACTTATTTTTCTGTTATACACTTTATTTGGAAACTGTGATTTTGTGTGTGTGTGTGTGTGTGTGGAAAGATAGTTATCTTACCATTACTAATTTGTTAGATTAATTGGTGTTCTTTGTGGATAGTTATCTTACCATTACTAATTTGTTAGATTAATTTGTTTTCTTTGTGATAACTGGATGAAAAAAAAAATGCACATTGATGCAACTCGCGTTTCAGGAATCGCGGGAGCTTCTACGATGGCTGCTTTTGTCCTTGTCTTCTGCTGGCTCCGGCGGCGCACCTTCCTGACGCGGAAGCGCGAGAGCATGCGCCGCCTCCTCTCGGAGGCTTCCTGTAGCGTCCCGCTCTACTCCTACAAGGACATCGAGAAGGCCACCGACGGCTTCTCCCCCGACCGCATCCTCGGCACTGGCGCCTACGGCACCGTTTACGCTGGCAATCTCGGGAGCACCGGACGCCAGGTCGCCATCAAGCGCATCAAGAACCGCGACGGCGACACCGTTGAGCAGGTCATGAACGAGATCAAGCTGCTGTCATCGGTGAGCCACCCCAACCTGGTTACCCTCCTCGGCTGCTGTGTGGAGCAGAGTCGCGAGGGGCTCATCCTGGTGTACGAGTACATGCCCTACGGCACGCTGGCGCAGCACCTGCACCCCGAGCGCGGTCCCCCTCTCCCCTGGACTGCCCGCCTCGGCATCGCCGTCGACACCGCCAAGGCCATCGCCTACCTCCATTCCGCCGTTCGCCCTCCCATCTTTCATCGTGACATCAAGTCCAGCAACATCCTCCTCGACAGCGCTTACCATTCCAAGGTCGCCGACTTCGGCCTCTCCCGTACGGGCCTCGCCGATTCCACCACCTTTCACTCCCACATATCCACCGCACCGCAGGGAACGCCGGGCTACGTCGACCCGCAGTACCACCAGAACTGCCACCTCTCCGACAAGAGCGACGTCTACAGCTTCGGCGTCGTGCTCATGGAGATCATCACCGGGATGAAGGCCGTCGACTTGTCGCGGCCGCAGAGCGAGGTCAATCTGGCGGCGCTCGCCGTCGACCGCATCCGCCGCGGCCGTGTCGACGAGATCGTGGACCCGTTCCTGGAGCCGCACCGCGACGCATGGACGCTGGTCTCGGTGCACAAGGTGGCGGAGCTGGCGTTCCGGTGCCTGGCCTTCCACCGGGACATGCGGCCGTCGATGACGGAGGTGGCGGACGAACTGGAGCAGATCAAGCTCAGCGGCTGGGCCCCAACGGAGGACCTCGCGTTCCTGTCGACGGCCTCGTCGTTCTGCTCTTCGCCAGCGAGCAGCATGGCGGAGAGGACGTCACGGGCGTCGTCCAAGAGCCGGAGGTTGGTGCTTGTGAAGAGCATGGTCGAGGAAGTCAACGTGGAGTCTCCGGTGTCGGTGCAGGATACTTTGTGGAGCGAACCGAGCTCGCTGTCGGCGAACAGCTTGTTGGGCAATATAATACATTAAATTAATATACTATATATTTTCTGAAGGTAAATAGTTTGAACTCGAGAAAAATACATATATTTCCACCTCAATGTAAAATACAAAATTACAGAAATTAATGAGATATAATTAGCTTTGGCTTGCGGATGAAAATTATTTCTGGTAAAAGTTCCATATTCGTGTTGTTTGCAACTGGTCCAACCCATAACCATTTGTGTTGCAATCCATCTTGCTATTTCAAATCTCTCCAATCCATTACCGTCCATGAAAAGGTAACTAACTCCAGCCGTCGGATGGCTAATGCCATGGCTATTTAACCTAACCACTTGGCATTTGGGGAGTTGTTTATTTATTTATTTTCCTCCTGCCGCCTCTTTTTTTTCGCAGTTAGTCCGTGGCGAAGCATCCATCGCCCTCAATCTGCGATCGTCGAAGGTACTTGGTAGATCTTCCATGCGTTCCAGTGACACATTTTCGATTCCAAGTTTTGTATCTATTCCTCAATTTATTGGTTCGATTTTTTCTTTTGTTCTCCCGATTGTGAGTCGGTTTCATGGGACTGCGATTCGTTGTAGTTTCTCGTTTATTTCTTGTTCGAGTCATTCGAATTAACCTGTTTAGATCTATTTTCGAATTATGGTTTTGAATATTTTTCTCCGATTTGTTGCTTCTACTACGAGATTTACCTTTTGTTCTTCTGATTTTGAATTTCCTTAGTGACTGCGACTCATTGTAGATCTGTTGAATAATTCACTTCGATCTGCGTTCTTACGAGCCATCCTTGGAAGATCTTACATTCGAATGTTTTGTGGGTTATGTAAATTTTGTTTCCCATATACGTTGTTGAATCTTTTACTTGATTTGTTGGTTCTATATGATCTTGCCCTTTTGGTCTTCTAATTGTAAATCACCTTGGTGTGATTGTGGTTCCTCGTTGATTTTTAGTTAAACCATTTGGTTCAATATGTTTACACGTCTGTTTCACGTTGAGAGTGCCATTGATTAATGATTGTAGCAGTAGGTTTTTCTTATCTCACTATTTCATGTTTAGATCCAATGAAGTGCCAATCTCCGAGTTCATTACTTCAATGTATTCCAACTTTTTCCAGTTATTTCATTTCTATTTTGTTTGATTTATACAGAAGATGGCATTCGCGAGATGATGACAATGTATCGGCTGGCTGATCGAAATAAGTGAGAAAAACCTTCTCTTTTTTTTCTTTCCATTCTCCCAACGTTCTCCTTCCTCCTTGGTCACTTCTATCGGCTAAAATGGACGACGAAGATGGATTAGGCATCCGGAATTGGGGCTACTATGAACCTTCTTTAAAGGGGCATCTTGGTCTTCGGCTCATGCCTTCGGTGGTGGAGCGCGATGTGAAGCCCCTTATGGGAAATAGTGGGTTTATTCGTCGGCACTGCGCCACTCCTGAGCCATCACTCCAAATTGATTTTGTGAGAGAGGGTTGGAATTATCATAACTTTGACAACAGTAAGAATGACATTTTGAGAGATGGATGGAATCATCATAGCTGCGATATTAGCAAGAACGAACTTTTGAGAGACGGATGGAATCCTCATGGCAGTGAAGATAGCAAGAACGATGTTGTGAGAGATGGATGGTTTCACCATGGTAATGATAATGGCAAAAACTTTCACATTTTGCCAATGAGTCACCTGCACCACCCTAGTTTTGGCTTTCCTCCTGAGCCTCCCACCATGCACAATCTTCAAATGCTTCAGCATCAAGATTCGCAGCCAAAGGATGATAAAGTTTCAGCGGTGAAGGATTGTAGTAGAAACGAGTCTCCTACAAAGAAAAGATCCAGGGGTCGCCAACCTAAATCTCCAAAATCAAAGAAGCCTAAAAAAGTCACAGCCCCAAACAATGAGGTTCCAAATGGCTCACTTTCACATGGGAAGGTTGCAAAGAAGAGCACAGGAATGGTCATTAATGGGATTGATTTTGATATTTCAAGGATTCCAACTCCAGTTTGCTCTTGCACTGGAAAACCACAACAGTGCTACAGGTGGGGTGTTGGAGGGTGGCAATCGGCTTGCTGCACCACTAGCATTTCAATGTACCCCCTCCCCATGAATACCAAGAGGCGGGGAGCACGAATAGCTGGTCGAAAAATGAGTCAGGGTGCATTTAAGAAGGTCCTGGAGAAGCTTGCTGGAGAAGGATACAACCTTTCTAATCCCATTGACTTAAGAACATTCTGGGCCAAGCATGGTACCAATAAATTTGTCACTATCAGGTAATGATTAACAGGTTGGGTGGCTTCATCAGTCCTTTGCATCAGATCTCTCCTTAGTGGATGTTTGTTTGTTCAATGCAAGGGTCCTCTGGAATAGCTAGAGCGTTGTTTTATGTTTTAGCAACCTGAAATGGTTATTGGGGTTCAGACACTCAGGTTATGGGTACCTTAGTTTCTTCCCTTTTCAACAAAACTTGTAGTTTCAATCAAAAAAATGTTGTCTTAATTAAATTACTTTTTCATTTAATGCATAACAGTTCTCTTTTTTCTTCTTTGTGATCTAGCTTGTTATATGTGTGTTTTCTGCTGTTTGACCTGTAACCATGTGATGATAGTTATGATAGTTCTGTTTTCTATGAAGTGCAGGGTAGTCTTTGCTTTGTGCACTTGCTGCTGTCAGCGTCTAGTTTTTGGAAAGTAACAAATAATGTAAAATCACTTGCTTGTTTTGAAGTAGGTGATTATGCCTTATTTTCTTCTTTTATACAGTAGTATAGTTGCTTAACTTTCTCTGTGTATTATAAATTGTTTCTAAGGTAGATTATAGATGTCTCCCATTTGATAAATATAGTGAGAATTTACAATATTTGCTTCTGTATTATTGCACAAGGATTGGCAATTTCTATATGAAATTGTGGTTTTGGCTCTTAATCAAGTCGATATGTAGGAAGGCACTATGCATCGTGACTAAGTTTGCTGGTTTTAGATTTTGGTTGGAACATACCAGTGGTCGTGTAGAGAAATCTTGGTTAAACTATGAATGTAAATTCTTTCTCAATCAAAATTTAAAGCCTTCGGAATATGACATTTATTTTGTCATTTGGACTGGCAGTTGTCTTTTATTTTATGAGCCCCATTGTTACTCAAGATCTAGGTAGTATGTATTATTGCTTGATCCACTTTACTGTCTTTGCAAACAGTGTTCCTATTTACATATGGAGTTCTGTTAATTATTTTGATAAAGATTTGATAGATAGCTAGGATACTGAACATCTAATACAATTCTAAAGATTTTCTTCTTCTTCTATCTAGAAAGGACAGAATCAATATCTGGTTTGCACTTGCACACTGCTTTATTAAGTTTTTGCTAACATGTTGAACTCAATTAAAACTTTATTGTATGTCTTCACGAATTTATCATTGAAAATATGCTCATGTGCAATAACTGCTTAGGATAAAGCTCTGAGACGGAAGCTATGGGGCGTTTTTTGAGTTTCAGTGAGGGATTTGGTTGTGATGCCAAGAGGGAGGGACTAGGTTTGTAAGACAGTTCTAAAGAAGGTTGTATTTTTCCCTCTAGAAGGGATAGAATGAATATATGGTTTGCATTTGCACACTGCTTTATTAAGGTTTTGCTAATTTGCAGGAACTTGCAAAACTTTATTGTATTGCCCCATTAATCTGTTAGTGAAAATATGCTCATTTGCAGTAGCTGCATAAATAATAAAAACTCTAAGAGGGAAACTTTGTGGTATTTTTGAACTTTGGATCGAGGGATTCCAATGTCGTGCCTGGAAGACTGGGAGGGATTAGTCTGTAGTTTCCATGACACACTTAAAGGAGGGAGGAAAACTGTATCCGCCCCTTTACTCATTTACTCAGGATTATTTGTCGAATGTTTTTTTCTTAGCAGTAAGGGCAAGACAATTCTAGTGTTTTCACAATGGTCAAGAATCCTCAAGTAAAGAAGCTTTTACACTATCAATTTAATTATGATGATAACAGAATCGTTAGTTTAGCTGTCTTATGCTGGACAGGTTTTCTAACTTGGGAAGAAAAATATCTTTTTCATACTATGTACACATTATGCTCGTCTTCAGTTAGGTACTGGCTTCTCAGAGACACTGAAGTAGTAGCACTACTGTTTCTGTGTTTTTTTTTTTTTACTTGAGCAAGTTTCTGCGTTTTATCTTCCTTAAATGCTGACATAGAGTTGTTGTCTCCATCTTATTGGATTAAACACAGTGCTATATGTATAGATATGTTTTGTCTTCTACTTTTGTTGATTAATCTGGACGTTCATTGTTATTCCAAGAGGCATTAATGTCTATTAAAACAAATGCAATGCCATTTTCTAGTGAGCCTTCTTGTTTCTATTACTTTATTTCAAGTTAAGACCATATTCATTTCTGGCCATATTACTCAATGATTTCTGCTTCGGATCCTTGGCTTCAATTGGCCCCTATTGAGCTGTTTACTAAACTCTCATTAGGATGAAACAAAGATCCTTTTGTTCTATGAGGTGGAACCAGTGTTCCGTAGAGGTAAGGGTATTTTTCACCAAGCTAAGAAAACAAATTTGCAGGCTGTTTATCTGTAAATGCATTCGAAAGGTAAGTCTGAAAGTCTTTTTCCTTTTTGATTCTCTGTATCTTTCTCAGTTACAATCTTGAATGGTAATGAGAAATACCTGCAGTTTCGCACCGAGAGAACAAATCTAGACTTCTAGAAATTGGAGAGAGAAAACAAGTATTGTCTTTCACAATTCAACAGCTTAAGATTGATGACAACCAAGCCAATTCTCAGAACTCAAAATTCAGATATCAAGGAAATGCTACTATTGCATATTCTTTGTTGGAAGATCTAAATGCATGTTTACTGGAATGCTTTCTTGGCTTTTTTATCTTTTGCTTTTGACTGCTATTTTTTACTTGGAATCAGATATTCGGAAATGAATAGAGTCTGTATATAAACAAATATTATTGATGAGTTATATCTGTATGTAAAAGTAAAAGGTAAAAAATATATTATTTAATATATAATTATATTTTAAGTTAAACATAATTTTATAAAGTATGCTTTAGTTTGAAGGAGAAATATTACTCGGTGCTATTCATTTGTGAGCATTTGTATGTATTTTTATTATTTATCGTTTGATTGTTTGTGTATTATAATTTAATGTTTAAATCTAAAATGATCAAACCATAGATAAGTATGAATTGTACAAATTAAATCTTTGATACAGATGATTTTAACGTAATTGAGTTGTAAAAATTTTCTAGCTTTCTAATTGCTCTAGAACAATTAGAAGATTTTTTTGACAGAAATACGGGTTTTTATAGTTTGAAGTATCCTAATTTTTACACAGATAGTTTGAGCAGTATATTATAAAATTATATTTTATTGAAAAGTTTGAAGAATATTATTGACGAGATATAGTGATATGCAAACATAAGAATGAAAATCGATGGAATGTTTTGATTAAATAATATTTTATATTTTTTGAATATGAAGAATTTTTAAATATCAATAATAGGCTGTAGTGGTATTTACATATGAAAATTTATTTTTTATTTAAAATTTGGCTTCGTCAGATCAAATCAGATCGGACAGAATCGATCTTCGCTCGGGCAGACGCTGAGTTGCTGACAGTGATAGCGAACGACCCGGAGCTCCAAAGTACCTAACTGGTTAGGAAAGGCTCCTACTTTCACTGCTCTAGGGCTCGCCCTTTCTACGGTACCGACGGCAGCGGTGCCGTTGATCTCCGGAGATTCCTCGATGTCGCGTTCATCTAGTTCTCGTGACCGGTATGCTCACTTCCTCTTCCTTTTTTTTTCCTCTGCTTATTATCATCGGCTCGGCGTCCTAGGCCGTCGTATGAGATTGCATTACGACCGAGGAGGTAAGACGGTGGAAGAGAGTTAGCTGGGAAGGGATTCTATGGGTTCTGCTAATCCATGTATACCTTCACTCTATTTTGGATCTTGAGGGGAAATTTGTGAAGCTTTGCTTCCAATCACAATAAGCCTGTTGATTCTCG
>JBAMHZ010439668.1:0-10212 GCA_037177395.1 Alpinia galanga | reverse complement strand
TTGTGTTTAGCTCATGTTAACCTTGTCGTGCATGATGTGGCATGGTCTATTTTGTCCAAATTGCCACTGTCTTGTCTCACCTTAGTGGAAATGCAACAAATTGATTTTTCTTTTTGCTCCTATTCCTATCCTCTATTAAGTATCTACCATAAACATATTTTGGCAAGATCAATTTATTGAACAAACGTACAACAGCATGATAAATTTGCTGAGCAACCTTGCCCCATCCTGATGTGTTTATGTTGCTCTCATTATATACCTTGAATCTTATCCGCATGTCCATCTGTGGTAGAACATAATAACTAAGGTGATATTTACAGATGTGCCATTACTGAAGAGACAGGAATTGTGTTAGATATACATACAAATAGGCGATGTTTTTCCTCCCATTGGAAATTTAGTTTCTATGATTTTACAGACAGCTCTAGCGTCTCTACATGTACCTGCTGGTGGTTTAACATTGTTTTTGGGACAATTTCTTCCACTGATAGACTGATGCTGAGAAATGAGCTGCTTCTAATTATTTACAACCTGTGTTTTCATGTGTTCAAAGCAACTAAAAGATAATAGACTCGAAGTGTAATTACTAGTTAATTTGGTGCAATCTTAGGTACTTGATGAGATAAGGCCATACCTTGCTGGAACTGGTGGGGGAGAGCTCGAGCTTGTTGAAATTGAGGAGCCTATTGTCAAGATTCGCCTGACTGGTCAAGCTGCTGGTGTCATGACTGTTAGAGTTGCGGTAACTCAGAAGCTGCGAGAAAAGATACCTGCCATTGCAGCTGTCCAGCTTTTGTCATAGATCAGAAGGAACAACTCTAATTTATTTGGATACTGGGATCGGCATTGTATAGCATAAATTCCCCGTTGACGAAATTAAATAATATTCATCGTTTCTGAAATGAAGCGTTTACAGTTACTTTGAGGCATCCATCAATGTTTGCTGTACATCCATCCATAACTCAAGATACTGAGTGTCGCATGGCATGACTTGGTTTCAGTGTTGCCTTTGCCCATCTATAGTTCCTTGTTCCTCAAAGGTTGTAAATATTACTCCATTATCATCTCATTTGTTGTTCCTCACTGCCCTACGAATTTCTCTTGACGTTTTGTATGTAGAAGAATTATGTTCCTTGCGGAAGCTGGCTTCATTGATTAAGATTTAAAAAAAAAAAAAAGTGGCATGACGAAATTTTTATATATAATAAAAGAAAGGAGCGATGTAGAATAAAGGTTTTGTTGTTTTCGAAATAAATTCACATGTAACTTAAACAGCTAATCTATGCTAGTGAAGAGGAGAAAGAAAGGAATATACTTGGATATTTGAACAAGAGAAAAAAAAAAGAAAAGGAAAATAAGAAAAGAGATAAATTAACCATTCAAAACCCTAATGTTTACAAATTTATAACAGAGTTTTTGAATAAATACTGAGAGAAAAATAGCAGAAAGGATAGATGAACTTAGCTCCGACAGTGTATTATCCTATTTAATCAGCTACAATTTTTCTCGAAAAAAGAACACGGTTTTTTTTTTTTTTGCTGCAAATCGGACTCTAAATTACAATAAAATATTTTATCCCCAACTACCGGTGGCCCAATGGACAAGGTGTCTAACTCCTAATCAGGTGACTGTGGCTTCGAGTCCCACTGGGCGTGTTTTTTATTTATCATTTTCCAAAAAAATATATATAAATACTTCATAATAATATTTACCTCCCGCATTTAAATAAATCATTTTTTTTTCAAACATCTGAATAATCTCAAACCGTTTCTAACAGGTATCTGATCCCGCTGAGCCTGTTATAATCACAAGAAGAAGTTCTGCTCCTCCTAAATGAAACCCCAAGTTTCAATCTTCACTTGGCACTCCACTTCGATTCACATCTAAAGAATTGCATGTGGCAACTGATAGATTCTCTGATCATAATCGTCTTAGTAAATGTGGTTTTAGTCATGTCCACTTTGGTCTCTGATCTCTCCCTAATAGATTTTACTTTTCACTTGGGTTTAAGGTTACAAACAGTTTCTACCTTAATGGAGATGCTTCTCATTTCTATTTTCCCTACTTATTGTTTGTGTATTTATCGAAGTAAAAGTCTTTACTCTAGCGTAATTGCGAAGTAGCAGTCATTGAAGCGTAAATATTTGGTTTCAGCCAAGCTGCTCTTTCTCTGATGATTTTGAATTTTATATGTTGACATGTCCTTGTTCATAGATGTGCAAATAGTTTTCTCATTGCAAGTTGTTGGGCTTTTGGAAGAAGAAATATATATCTTGAGATCTTGCATGGGGAAGTTCTGCCAGACTACAGTCCAAGCTTCATCAAAAAATGATTCAAGCCCAGCAACAAATGGCATTCAAGATATCAAGAGATGAGCAATTTGTACACTGTATGAACCGAGACTCACTGGTCCATCTCAAAGAATTCTATGAGCAGGAACTAGGCAAACAAGCAATAATGGCTCAGTGAAGGAGTTTACTTCCCTAGCTACTAGCAGTTGGTGTTCACTGGTTGTCCAGTCATCCTAAATTCTACTGTATGGGATTCGCACCGCCATGTTCACCTTGCTATGTGGCTGCAGTTTGCAAGGGAATGATTTCATGCCTAATTTTAGGTTGCAATTGCCATCGGCGAAAGATGCGAAGTTACATTAAAATTTGGCCTAAATGAATTTATGGACTAAACAGCCAGTTGTCCCATATCAACATGGATAAAAGTCAACGATGATAGAGAATAGAAAATTATGGCCATATTGAGTTTGAGTAGCCAAGATAGAATCAACATCCATTAGTAACAGAGAGTACCATGTCTTGTTTCTTATCATATACATACATGGTCATCGAGACCAACAACAACGACTGTGGAGTTAATGATCATTTTGCATGATAGAAAACAATCGACCATAAGACATTCTAATGCTCATTTATTTCAGTATTTAATGAAATCGAAAGAAAAAAAACATAATTTGTAATAAATGAAACGGTGTATTTGTAAGACAACAGCTTGAAATAAAATATTGATGAAAAAATTGTTTGGTGAAAAAGGATTTTACAATACTGAAGTATAAGAAAAGAAATAGTTGGCTGTCATAAATTACAATGTGGTGAATCTAAATTGACAAAACTGGAAATCGAGGTCAATAAGTACGCATGCAGAATTCTACCAAATTTCAATGACCTATTTACTATAAACAAATGAAACTAAAAGAAGTATGTTTATAGCCAAAACAGCTAGTAAGTTAAGAAAAACTGTTTTTTTTAAATAAATAAATAAAGGAATACAAAAGAAATCAACTCAGAACTATTGCGGCAACTAAGTGTAAATTATGCTGGATCTTGCTCTTTTATGTGCTGTACGTGGACCCAAGGTCGAGAGAGTTTGAGGCATAGACATGCCACCCGAAACAACAATTTCTGCATTGAAGAACATTGGTGTAAAATCACATCGTGAGAATTCATATAGTTGCATAATATTTGAGTATATGCACGGTGGATCGACAGTGAAAAGCAAACAAGCCTACCGATTCCTTCGCTAACAGAAAGATTTGGTCTAATGACATCAGTTGCGTTCACTAAAAAAATGTCACCAATGTAAAGATGGTTGGTTGGTACATAGACGCAGCAGAGTTCCTCTTCGCCAGAATAACTCTATTGATACATCAAATGAGGAAACATGAGGTCCTCGACAAGACATCACTCACACAAATAAAGAAAATTGTATTAACAGAGATGGTTAGACCAAGTCCACAGAAAAAATATTTGTATATGAAGATAAAAAGTTGTTTACCTCTTTGATGCAACATGAGCCAAAAAAAAAAAAAGCAAGAGAGACCTACAAAAATACTAATACTACATCTAGCCAAAACCTATAAGACCTTTATATGATGATACTAATAGAACAGAGTTTGAATTACTTAGCAATGAATCTGGAGTTAAACAGTGCAGTACCTCAAGGAGACAAACATTCTATACTGCAAATTGCAAAAAATCAAAAAAGAAAGTTAAATGTGATCAGGTGCGTGTGTGTGTGCATGTCTATAGTCCAGGGCAAAATATTTAAGCAGATAACAGGAAAATGTACTGAAGAAAAAACTAGGTATGAAATATGAATCGTCGTGTATTAATGGAGATAATCAACAACTACCTGAAGGACAACAGTGGAGGTGATGAATCCAAAAGCATATTCACCAACTCTTGGGTGTCTAATAATTACAACTTCCTTGAAAGCTTGCTTATTTTGATCTATAGATAGGGAGGACATCAGTCATAATTATTAGGTATAAAATAATGATCAAGAATATGTACCAGGTGATACAGCAGAACTGATCTGCTTAGAGGCATTGTAGATATGACGAATAAATGGCATCCTCTTGATAAACCATTCACCAAGACTAAGAACAGAAGCTCCCAGCCATGAAGACATGAACACTCCAACCAAGAAGATGAATGTTACAGAAGTCACAAAGCCAAGTCCTGGAAAGACAAACTAAATTGTTCGGCAATAAACATAGACAAGTAGAATACATAAAGTATGCTTCAGCTACAGTATGTGACACCTATATTTATTTCAAAATAACAGAGGTTTATATATATATATATAGCAGAATGTACAACGTTGTCCATGGATAGCTACTCATGTCTGACGTTGACAAAGAATACATTTAATTGCAAGGATGCATGCATGCTTTTTGTGCACACATTTGTGCAAATGTGGTACTCTCAGTCAAGTAGATGTTTACATTTCTGGACGCTGATGAAGATATCATGTTTGTTTGCCATGACCGAATAGAAAAAACACAAAACAAAGCCAGTGACCATAAAATAAAAAACATAACCAAGACAGATGACAAAGTCAAAAATCATGATTAGTTTGTGCCAAACAAAATTTTCAAAGCAAGTCAAGTTTGGTAAAGAAAAAGAAATAACAACTCGTAGGAGGTAACATGTATTTTGCCTGGTCAAAGAAAGTGAATAATAGCATAGCTTGATAGTAAATTATCTCGCAAACATCACTTAAAGCTCTCCCTCCCTAAATGCGTTACTCTAGAATATGGATTTTCAAGCTGGTATGAGTATGATCCACTGGAGATGCCAGGTCTTGCAGAGTACGATTAAAAATCTAGATATCCAGGAACATACATCTTGCTTGAGCAATTAAAGTTGGAACGGCAGTTATAACTCTTCCACAGGAAGCAGTGAATTTCAATGAGATATGAAGCATGGCACAAGCCAAACTGGTTTGAGCTTAGATAACCAAAGGAGGGAAAATAATAAGAAATACATATATTAACATGGAAGATCTAAAAGAAAATTGATTAAAAAAAGGTAAAAGGCAAAAGAAGAGAAATTGATTATGGCAATACAGACAGTTATGCAGAAATAACAGAAGAACAATGGTGAAAAAACATAGCAATGATTGACATGGGGAGGAAAATGCTTAAATTACAGCAAATCTACAGCATTTGAACATGTCATTAGAGCATTGTAAAAATGGGCCAAAAATAAAGCAAATAACAATATGCTTACCAAATATGTTTATCCCAAGTTGAGCATAGATTGGAGAAAAAAATCCATCAACGAAATGAATAAACCACCATGTGATGTAGAAGGTGATTGCAATTGGAAAGAGGATCACACTGCAAAGTGGAAAAAAAAAAAAGGAAATGTGATTATAACATGATTAACCAAGATAAATATGACACTTGATGATAAAACTAGTGAGATAATTGGAATGAACTAGAATGAATAAAAATCAAAATATTTGTATTGGATATGCAAGCATGTATTAGACATGCTCAAACAGGCTGGCATGCTAGGGACTAATATGGTAGACACTCCCATGGATATTTAGTGTTAGATAAGTCCCAAGATAGGACGAGCATCAAAGTTGGGCAAGTACAAGTACAGTAGGCTACTGGGAAAAGTGAACCATCTCACAGTCACTCACAAGAACTCACATCAATTTTTATAGAACTCATGCCCTGATCATTGGCTTGCGGCCTTAAGAATCTCAAAATACTCAAGAAAAAGGTATTTTGTTTTCAGATTATTGGTTATTCTGATGCAAATTAGTCAAGCTCTCCTAAGCTCAACGATCTACATTAAGTTATTATATCCTCTTAGAAGGTAAACTTATTTTATGGAAAAGTAAAACATAAAGAGTGGTTGCCAAGTCAAATGAAGAGGCAAAATATAGAATTATGGCCTTAGCAACACGTGAACTCATTTGGGTTAAACATTTAATGACCGAGTTAGGATATGCCTTTGCAAAGTTAATCCATATACTCAAATCTAGTATTCACAAAAGGACAAAACGTATACAAATTGATTATCATTTTATCTAGGAGAAAATATAAACTAACGAGATTGCCACTTCTTATAAAAATTCTAACAATCAGTTAGCTAACCGGATCATTCAAAGGACTTAGAGTTGAACATATTTGTAACAAGGTAGGTTTCTCTAATATATTTGAACTAACTTGAAAGGGAGTGTTGGAATCCATTTGCAATTATATAACTCCAAAGGGTGCATTGGCAATTATCCAATAATCAATAATATCTAACTAAGATTGTGGAGTCTGCCTAAGGATTTGAGAGGAGAAAACCCTAATTTTCCACTCAACAACTAATAATATTAGAAACCTAGTTACATTGTTGTGTCGGTCGGCACGGATGAAACATAATGTTTTGTTAGCTAACCAACACATGGAATGGTTACTGACACACAACACTCCACTTCCTCATTAAAGCTACCTCAAGACACTCTGCTTCAACTTATTTCATTGAGGCTCTATCAAGACATGCAACTGAACCAAAAACTTCTTTAGCCTTTTTCATCCTCTAGCTATGTGGAGAACGAGGCAAAAAGTAGAGACTTCCATTTTGTCTCCTTGCTTTGGCTCAGACACAAGGGGGAAAACACAAATATTTCTTTTCTCCTTTGGGTAACCTCTCCTAATCTTTTTGTTCTTCTTAGATCTTCCTTTCCCCTAATCTATGCCATTAACACCACATTTCAGCATGCATACTAGAACAACAATGGCATTCTCTTGGTCCAGTTAGTCATTGCAATCTCCGCAATGAATGAGATCATAAAACTTGATAAATAAGATGTGTATGCTTTAATAGATGTCATTAATATATGATGTTATAAATGTTAAATGTACAATGATTACATATATAAAACTTGGGATATAAATCTAAGCAACAAATGCTACTAGAGCCAGCTGACGAAGAGGAGGAGCTTTCAAAGAGGCCATATCACAAAATATAACCTTGCTCTAAGTCAGTTAAAGATCAACAACAAGAAGAAAGAAAAAAAAAAGAAATATGGAAATTCAGAGTTTTTTTAAAAATTCTTCTGATTAACCAAGAGCTGTAGAACTATTGATAATATTGGTAATCGTCAAGTTCAGGTGTCATATACTTGCATAAATCCATACAACTTGTAGAAGTTGTAGAAACCAGAAGATAGAACATACTTCAAAACAGTTTCCCTTCATAATAATATTATAGACCCCAAGTAAAAGGGCCTGGAATCTGAGATCCAAGCCTTCCTCTTAGATGCAAGAGAAGATAACATTAAAAGATCTTCAAATAATAAGCATACCATTGATATTCTTATTTAGGCTTCAGTGAGAAAAAGAAGTTCAATTTTGGTAGCTCATAATAAATTATAATTATTTTTAATTGTTTTATATTATATTTTAGTGGCTTTCAACCTAGCAGAAATTTGGGGGTCTCATTGAATAATATATGTGGTACTTGAAGGCAAGCTAAAACTTGTGTTGCAGTCAAGTTGATTCAATGACCAACCAATGTTGCTGAATGGATCAACTCAACATTTTGTTCCACTAAATTGGTGAAAGTTACCAAAGCAGGTTTGAGCAAATCAAAACCTTGAAGGAAGTTCACTGGGGCAACCACCACATAAAATTGTTCAAAAGATAAATGCTGCAGTATGCCATGAAGAAAAAAAGTTTGAAATAATCGACATTATATAAGAGATTTTAGCAATCATTATAGTGCGCTGTCATAAACAAGTAAATGAAAAAACAAAACTATCTATTAGAATAATTTGATCTACTTCAGATCATTGTTAAGAGACGAGGTCTCCACCTCCACTATGTTAAATCTACTTAGTTTTTGAACTTCACAGTATTGAATCATCAATAATATGCATTACCCAAATACATAGTTTGCTTAGGAGCTGCCATTTACTATTAGCTCCCTTCTACAGCATGTTATAAATTTACAGATGATTCACAAAAAATAAACTTTATAACAGAAGAACATAGTGAAGCCAAAATATGAGTTAATATTCTTTGTATCTCCCATTGGGTTAAGTGCACTCGTTACAACGGCCCTTTACTATTCAATACCTATCTCAGCCTTCAATGACAATCTCCTTATGAGTTGTCCAATTTTAGAAATTGTAATTCTTAAAGAGGATGAAGGGGAACTTGGCGCAATGGTAAAGTTGCTCCCGTGTGACCTTGAGGTTACAGATTCGAGTTGCGAAAATAACCTCTTGCAATGAAAGGTAAGACTGCATACAATAGACCCAATATGATCTAACCCTTCCCAAAATCTTACATTGGTGGGAGCTTCATGTACCAACCTACCCTTTTACAATTATTAAAGAGGAAAATGAAAAAAAAAAACAATGCCTAACAGCAGAAATATATTTGGTTTTTCTTTTAAAAAGGACAAGAATGGAAAATTCAATATCATTCTGGACAATTGAAGAAGCTTACCATCCGGTCATGAATTTTTTTGAAGCCCAACTACGTATTACTTTATAGAATGCCTGCAAATTGTAGAACTTGTCAATTTAGCAAGACCAAGTGTGTTAAAAAGAAGCACTAGAAGTATAGAGTTTGCACGTTATCATAGTCCTTGACAAGATCTTCTAAATGTGAGCAATTGGATATCAAAGGATTTTCATCTTCTTGATATGATATTTAGCAAAATGCATATCTATGTATCTACATATTAAGTCAAGAATGCTTTAATGAATCCTAGTGATTGTGCAGATATGACACAGACCTTTTGTAGTGAGAAGAGAATAAAAAGGAATAAGATAAGAGTTTCAGGCATATTAGTGTTTTTCAGTTTGCAAGTTTTCCTTCCAATTAATTTGTATGAATGACACAGTGGACAAACTCTCAACTTTTGCCTACATGTTCAGGTCAGGAGTATGACACATCTATTCACAATTAACTGACACGCTTTTACGACAGCTAGAATTGCTTCCAATGGTGTAGAATAAGTAGGCACAAATAGGAGAAGAGATGGATTTCTTTTTCAACGCAAATTGCAAACTGTGTAAATAACAAAAAATTGAACAAAATTATGGACATGTTTTGGAGTTCCAGTTCAATAATGTCAAATAAATAGCAGCGGATCCAGAAAATTGGCATAAGGCTGCGGAACAAACCCTAGCAGCCAAGAAAATCAACCCAAACCTAAGTTACCCCCAAAGCACAATGCTCCCCAATTACAATGAACCCGCCGAGTTCTCAAATCGAGTCGAGATAAGAACAGATCAGATCAAGCGAACAAAAAAAAATAATGGAAGAGGCAAAAGTCGTCACCTCTCTACCGGAGTGGTGCTGGTGGTGGAGGCGAGCTGGGGAGGTGGAGGAGGAAGCCTTGTCATCGGCTTCGTCATCGACGACGGGGATGATGAGAAGCTCCCGATCCCGCTCTCGATTCCCCATCAGTGTCGTCGATTTCTCGTCGTCCATCGCACAGCCTCTTCCTAGCGAAACGGGCAAATCGTTTGGACTTAAGACCCCGAAACATCACTTCGCAACCCCGCGATTACCCTTAAAGAAGGAGTAAGCGGTCGACGAATTGAATGGTCGAGATCAACTGAGTTAAAAGTGGGTTATCGTCTTTGGTGAGAGGGAAGATTAATCGATTTAAATACCGCAGCCTGACGAACTGGGCCAGCCGTTGGTTTGCTTGTGGATGAGATGAAGAAGTTCCAGCCGTTGGATGCATGAGATGAACTTAGTCGAGTATCTAGCGGACTGCACCTGGTTGTTAACAAACTATGGTACAATTTTTAAGCAAACTGTACTCAATTGAGGGGATTTTTTCTAAATAAGCACGCAGATGAAACTTATTATGAAAATAAGTTTTAAAAAAACTTATTCCCAAAATAGGTGAGATAAGTTGATTTCCGGGATTTAAATCCCGGAATCAA
>JBAMHZ010439658.1:0-10212 GCA_037177395.1 Alpinia galanga | reverse complement strand
GAAAAAAAAACATAGAATAATTTAGGAATGAAAATCATTATTATCGTATATAATCTTAGTTATGTAATTACTTGATAATTACATAACTAAGATTATAGAGAATAAAATATAATTTATATTGTTTGGTTCAGTAATGCAATAAAAATTTATTTGTTTAGATGTTTTAATATATAATATAGTTTAATATTTTACTATATTATCCTTAATTCAATTACAAGACTTCATTTATTTTGAAAAATATTAGCGATTGATGATCGATTGTGGTTGGCGAAGGCGACCATAAAGGCAACGGTGGTGGTCAATAACGGTGGTGACTTATGATCGGCGGCGATCGTCGTCGGCCATCTCCAGGTCGGCGACGGTCGCCAGCCGTTGCCTGATGGTGACAGACGGCCGGTAGCAGCTGATGACCGCTGACGATCAGAGGTTGATGATCGATGATGGTAGTCGAGGGCGATTGATTAGAGTTTTGATTATATTTAGACAAAATTAAGATTTAATAAAATTTGAAGAGTAATTTAGAAAAAAATATTTATTAACTTCGGAATTAATAAAAATCTTACTTTCCTCAAGGTAATGTGATTCCTGATTGTATGTTCCTTTTATTGATGTGACGAATATCTTTTATCACCTGAAAATTACTGATTTTTTAAACCAAATAAAATTATTATAGATAATCTTAAATTGATAAGTAAGGTTATTCCTAATAACCTTAAACCAAAGGCTTGTTATTTTGTTTCTTCAGTTTAGTGTTTTGGATCCGTCAATTGCTTCTTGAGTTAAGGTATATAATTTATTTTAAGATTTTAGTTCGGATCGGTTACACCGCAATACTTGTAGTCACTGGGTTTGTTTTCCTCAAACCAAATTAAAACATTGCAATGTTTGCTACGTCTACTTAGGGAGGAAAAATATTGAAATTTTTGATAAATTGTACATACCATATCTATATATATCGAAAAAACCGATATTAATGCTATCGAAAATTCCAGTACCATTTTATATCGTATTGAATTTTTCGATATAAGAATAAGCTTTTAATATCTTTTTATATCTATAATGAAATTTTTAATACCAATACTGAAATTTTTAATATTATATATTTCGATATGAAAAATATATAATTTATACCATATTGAAATTTCAATATACTAAATTTTCAATACGTATATATTTTTTTATATCAAAATTTTTGATATGATATATAGTATAGTATAAAAAAATTGGTATACCGTATCCGACTAGCCCTACCTCTGTTAGCCAAACCAATCTTCCTTGGGTTTTAATTTAATTGGATATAGGTGTTTATTAGGAAAAATCAATAACCCTTGGGGTGTGTTTGGTTCAAGTTATCATGTATTACCTTAGTTATGTGATTACTAAGTAATCACATAACCAAGCTTATAAGGAATAAAATATAACCAATGTTGTTTGGTTCAATCCTAAGTAATATAATAAAAACTTATTTGTTTGGAGGTATTGACACATAACTAAAATGCTATTTTACTACATTACCCTTAATTAAAATATAAATGTATGTTCATTCACATTGAAAATTAAATTCATATTTTTATTCTAATTTTCATCCATTGTATTTATTAATTTATATTTAAATGGCATAAAAATAAAAAATTGACGATTTAATTTCTATTTTATTTTTTTTAATTAAGAAAATAAAAAATTACGTATCTCTATTTTAATGTTTTTGTAATATAAAAAATAAAAATTCACATGATTAAAAACATTACTAAATTAAATATAATATATTTTAATTTAAAATACCTTTTGAGCGTGTTTGATAGGTGAGATCTTAAGAAGGGTTAGAGTATGATTTGATTATTTGTTAAAGGTATTTTTGTCTACAAAGGTAAAAATTGAAGGTTATTTTTGGAAAAAAAAAATTGGTTAACCCCGGAATAGAGAAAAACCTATCTTTTCTAAGGTTATGTGATTCCTGAAAATTTAACCAAAATGCTGACGTACCATGCATGCATCATAACCTGGTAATGTTTTAAATCTTGAACTAAACGAGATTTTTATTGATAATCTTGCATGCATAATCAAAGTTATCAATAATAACCCTAAACCAAACACACCCTTACACTCTTTTACACTCGCTGTGATAAATCCACCGTCGGATGGAGCGATGGATGGATCGCAAACTACTTAAAATTGGAAAATCGAAAGGGGAAAAACAGGTAACGAAATAAAAACAAACAGGGCAAAAACAAAAAACAAAAAAAAAAAAAGGGGGAAAAGAGAGAGGCGAAAAAAGCGCAGCTCCGGAGCGGAAAACCCTAGTCTTCAATTCTTGGAAGGGATACGAGGGCCGATGGAGCTACAGAACACGGTGAAAGAGGCATTGAACGCTCTCTATCATCACCCAGACGACGGCATCCGCGCCCGTGCTGATCGATGGCTCCAGGACTTCCAGCGCACCATAGACGCTTGGCAGGTAGTAAATCGAGGCATTAAACACTCTTTGTCTGCGACTCTAATACTGTCACTTCGATCTTCTATACGAGGCCTTGCTGTTCCCCATTCATTTGTGTTTCAAATGCAAATTTTGTTATAGAATATCTGTGACTAGCTAAACTTGATTTTATAAATAGAGTGTGTTTTTTGGGAGATTTTTCTTTTTTTGTCGTGAAATAATTTTTTGTGCGCTCATTTGCTACTCTTCTGGAGGAGAACACGCTAAAGTCTACAAACTTATTGATGGTTTGATGCTTTATAGAAACACTAATGATCTCAATTAGACTATCTCAGCTACTATTACATACCATATGCATATTTTGCTAGTACTATGTAGTTATAAAGATTTTCAGTATTTAGGCATTTGAATCTGGAGGGGTTCTTGTAGAAGTTGCTGTATGATAGCTAAGTGGGAATGCAGGATAGCTTTAAGAGTAGGGATGAAAGTGTTTAGATAACTGAGTCACTCTAGTTTGAGAAAGCATTACCAATCCGAATAGATTGGGCCTGACTTGCTGATTTTCATGCTTTTGTAATATCAGGCTACTTAAATCGGGAATGACATGTAAATAATGTTTTATAGTGGTTTTTGATTTTATGTAAAGTGGATTGATACCAGGGGAGGATCATTTATGAGGAAAGAATTTATTATTTTCTTTTTTAATTCTGCAATGTATGATATGAAAGCTGACTTTTATTTTATATTTGTTGTCTGTATCCTTTTTTAAAGAGTAATGGAAAGATATGATACAAGCACTTATATTTATTGAAAGCCAAATGAAGAAATCTAATTTACCTTTAGGGTTTAACTGATGTGATATTGTGGTAAGGAGGTTTTAGGTGCTGAAGCTCCATTTGAACAATATATACTTGTGGGAAACATGAAAGTCATCTATCTTCTGTAGAACAGTATAAGTGGGTAAGGCACTCCTAGTGAGTCATATATAGTGATATGTTCGGGAAGGAGTATCCTATTGAGAAACATCATAAACATGAAATAGCAAAAACAGCAAACTGCAGATGTGTACCAATGGAAAATTAGAAATAATAGATCCTGTTCCAATCAAAGAGGAGTAGTTATCCTCTATTCTTAGGCATGTTCTTCATCTTTTCCTACATCTTCCTTTAGTTTATTTAAAGCTTCTTTTACCTCATTCGATCTAAATGTTGTCAACGAATCTGCAATTTCTAAACTTACTACAATTTTTCCAAAGCTAATTTTTCTAAGAGTAATTATTGAATGGTTCATAATTTTTGTTTATATTAACCCTTTGTTCATCTCTTCTATATGTTTTATTAGTTTAAATCTCTACATTTACATTTGTTGCTATAGCAAAAGGGTAATCCGGTGCACGAAGCTTTTGCCATGCGGAGTCCTGGGAAAAGGTCTATTGTACGCAATTTTGCTCTTCTTGGCAAGAGGTTATTTTCAGGATTTGAACCTGTGACTTCTAGGTCACAATGCAACAACTTTACCGTTGCGCCAAGCTCCCCTTCATTTGTTACTATAGCAATCAAATAAATATTATTCTTGCTATTCTTAGTTTCTACGTTCCTATAAAAATTAAGATGCATAGTTGACTGCAGTAATGGCTGAGAATTTTTTTAGGATTATCCTTTCTAACTGTGGCTTCATACCAGAAAGGACCTCCGAAGAGAATAAATCACTTTTTTTGGAAGGGCAGGGGGTGTTCACAAAGAGTATATATCATATGACTTGCATATCGGTTGGGTATTCATGTTTAATGCTCTTCTCTGATAATACTACTACAAACAGAAGGAAGCCTCAAATGAGAATATCCATTTCTTGTCAAAGTAATTGTTGACAAAGCTTTTCATATTACTGTAGGATAGTGTAATTTTCTGCCACAAGCATTTCCTTCTCAATGAAGAATTCCAGCTTGAGTTCTTTCTCAACTTCCATTCAAAGTTGGGCATTTGATGCTGGTAGGCAACTTTGGATCTACACAATCACAATTCTTAATGAAATATCTCTTTATCATGTTTAATTTTGAATCATATTACCGTTTCTTACATCTTGGACTTTAGCTGACATATTCCTGTGGTAGTTTACTGAATTTGTGCATTCCTAGTTTGGAGGGTACAGGTCTGGATCAGAGTTTTCCAGGCTTAGTATTGGAATAAAATTTGGCTACTATAATATTATCTCGATAGGATGTAGCTGCTTACATAAGATCATGATTTTTTTCTCTCTCCCATTTGTTACTCTAGTTATTGTTTCCTACTGTTTCTTTTTGTCTTTGTTTAGTGATAATTGTCGAATTTCATGATAAATTTTTTGCTGTAGGTCTCTGATTACTTACTTCATGACTCCAGCAGTAATATTGAAACATTGGTATTTTGTTCTCAGACTCTTAGAAGCAAGGTATGGTTGTTAACTTCATTATTTATTTTGTTTGTAATTACGGGTGTTTGTAAGTTTATTTTTCTTTCCCGTTGTTGCTAGTATCTTTGTGTTTTTTCTGAGTTTAGGTACAAAGAGATTTTGAAGAGCTACCATCTGAAGCCTTTTGTCCTCTACGTGATTCCTTATATGTGAGTTTTTATTAATTGCTATAGATTAAGTTCATTGTTGTTTTATTTTTGCAGTTGAAGTTTTGTGTTAGCTATAACATCTTGTTACCTTTTTTGGGTGTTATGCTCATTGACTCATGGATGCTTTGCCATTCATGCAAAAATTGGCGCACCTTGTTTATTAGGATTGTCCATTTGATTATATTTATTCTCATCAACTTACACCTGTATTATGGTACTTATCATATGATGTATTTCTTATCTACATTAGTGGGGTGATGTAACACAAGAATGATTTGACCACTAAAATTGGACCTTACATTGTATAGAAGATTATTGTATAAAAAATTTGGATGAAATTGTTAAAGCAAATGATATGCATCTCACATAGAGAAAAATAACCTAAATTGATGAAGCAAAGAATAGCTATCTTTAGAGATTTGACACTAACATGACAGCTCTCTTTTAAAGATTTGACTCTGACCGAGCGAAGAAAAAATACCACTAATTGAGAAACACAATAATTCCAATACACTTTAACAGATCATATACTTTTACCAAATTAGAAAACTTTTACCAAACTAATAATCCTAATATACCCTTTCTAAACCAAAAGCCTTTCTACCAAGCTAAACAATGTTATTAAACTTTTACCAAGTTAAAGATAGGACATTTACTAAAATAGGACATTTACTAAAATCAATTACAAATCCAAATTCAAATGGAAATATAAATTTAATATGTTTTGTTCATTCCTTGTATTATTCTCCCCACTAAGGAGAACTTAGGCGCAAAGTGAGGTGCCAGTATCTCTAATGCGTCAGGAATAAAAATAACATAATTTGAGTAATTAAATTTCAATGAGTAATATTTATTATCTTCTTCAGCTGCCCTTTCTAGTGAATGGAAAATTGGTCTCTTTATTCTTCCATTTGGGTTTGATTTTAGTTTCTTCCTCTTTGATTGCCCTTTTCCACGAACTAGAAGACATCTCAGTTTGTTGTAGGGTGAGAATGAAATTCATGTCTGCTCAGTATTGATGAGATATAAAAGTAATAATGTTGATGATGAATCTGCAGAAGTGCAATCTGTGATGCTTAATATATGAGAGGTTCAAAGTTCTAGTCAATTAACATATCCTTAAATTTGAAAATTGTTCAGTTGTCAATCTGATGGGACTTGATATAGTGCAAGGCTGTATCTGTGTTTCTTATCCGGTGGTCTCAAGAAGTTGTGTACATCAGTTGGTCATTGGTGATTTTGTGAGGGAAAATAACAAATCTTATTGCTTATGAGGGCAATGAGAGGACTCTTCTATTTGTTTTTGAATAACCTTCTCGAATAAGACTTATGAGACCAGGCAAACTAAACTAGGTTCGCTAGGAATAGTAAAAATAGAGTAAATGAAAGTATTTTTAATTGAAAATATCAATTGAACTAGACCATGTCTAACAAAATGAGAAAAAAATAGGTGGAGGTGGTATATGCACGTTCAAAAACTACCAATTGATTTTGTAGTGAGGGTAATGAGAGGACTCTTCTATTTGTTTTTGAATAACCTTGTCTAATAAGACTTATGAGACCAGGCAAACTAGACTAGGTTCACTAGGAATAGTAAAAATAGAGTAAATGAAAGTATTTTTAATTGGAAATATCAATTGAACTAGACCATGTCTAACAAAATGAGAGAAAAAAATAGGTCGAGGTAGCATACTCACATTCAAAAACTGCCAATTGATTTTGTAGTGAGATGAGTACAATTGATAAAAACGAAAGTTGGAAGAGGTGGAGTGAGGCCAATGAAAAATAAAATAAGATTTAATTAATTTAAATATTACTGGTTATTAGCTTCTATAAAACTTAATTGAGGGATAAGATCCAGTTTATTTTTACTAGAGTGATTTGTTTTAAGTTGGTCATATGAACTCATTGCAAAAGCAAGCAATAAGAGCTTGTTTGTTGTCTACTTACTAAATTCTTTATGTTTGAGATTTCCTATTAGAAGCTTCCTATTTATCATTCACGTGCCCACAAGTATCTGAACCTTGGGAATATTTTCATTTGGAACATATTTTTCCTATATTTTATTTTGATCAAAAACCATTTTAGTACTGTTGACATCGCAATAAAGGTTATGTATGTCTTTGTTAAATATACCATACCTATTCATTCTTTCTAGATTTTCTTTTATTATGACTCTCTTGGGTTGAAACTGGCAAATGCAGACATTGCTTAAGAAATTCAGTAAAGGCCCACCTAAGGTCAGAACTCAGGTAATTAGTTGAGTGTTATTGATAACCTTGATCTTTATCCTAGCCTTACAATAATTTTATCCCTTCACTTTAGATTTGTATTGCGGTTGCTGCTTTGGCTGCACATGTATCTATAAGTGACTGGGGAGATGGTGGCATTGTCAATTGGCTAAGCAATGAAATGCGATCAAATCCTGAGTACATAAGAAGTTTCCTTGAGCTGCTTGTGGTCTTACCTGAGGTATAAGCTAAAGTGTAAGATATTACTTCCTAATTGCAAGAAACATTTTTTATATTTTTTTTTGGAAATGGAGGAACTCAAACAGTTTTTTGATAGGAGTTATGCTATTCTAAAACCACTTGGCATGCTTAGCTTATGTTAACACATTGTTACTAGTTATGTCTCTTGTGTCTGCTAGTCCCTTAAACTTTGTCTGTTTTACAACCTAGTGGAGACCTTTCCTGAAATTTGCTGGTGGTGCTTGTGAATTACGTGAGACACTAAATTTGAGTCGCTGAGAAAGCTTATATTAAATTTGAGAAGCTGAGAAAGCTCATATTATGAACTTCATCTGTAGGTTCTTCCCTTTTTAAACCACTGTTGATATGACACTTCCATGCAGATTTTTTTTCTGTGATAGGAGCAAATTAATTAATAAATTGCTTCCTTAAGTTTATTTTTACTATTCAATCAGATGTACATTGAACAACTCCCATACAATCAAATTAATTAATAAATTGCTTCCTTTAGACTCCGCCCGCTTTTTTTAAAGTCAAAAGGAAACAAAGACATCTGATGCTTTTATTTATACCAATCATTTACTTTGTCTTTCTCTACAGGAAGCTTGTAACTATAGGATAGCTGCACGTCCAGAACGACGTCGTCAATTTGATAAGGAACTTGTGTCATCATCTGAAGTTGCTCTCAGTTTGTTGACTTCTTGTTTGGGTTTTGATGATTTAAAAGAGCAGGTAATAATGCACAACTGTAGTTTGTTTTGGGAAAATTGCTGGTTGGCTGTAGCAGTCTTGCATTTGATACTTGGGAAGTGGATATGGTGGTAAATGATGATGCATTTATTGGTTTATCATTTCTTTTCTTGGCTTTCTTTGTTTTTTTAGATTTTGTACTGGGGACATGCATTCTCAGGTTGAAAAGAAGTACTGATATCTGCTAACCATTAGGTGTAGGTTCATGGATGATAAAATAGGAGAAGATAAGTTGAGACGATATTGATATATTTACATTTGGCCATTGGATTCTATACTAGATGTAACACAGAGTTTGACCAAAGAAACTTAGTTAATGTAATAAAAAGAGTTAATTGTTTTGAGCATTACTAGTTAGATAGTCTTGAACAGAACTCAATGGAGTGATATGATTCACGTACTGAACTCCAAATTCTTGTTACAAATGTAGCTTGACGATGACGACAACAACGACATCATGCATTTCAAGATGTTGCTCGAAGAGGATGTTGCCAACTTTTTTTTTTTTGCTTGACACCATTTTTCTTCCTCTGGGCAAAATGTTCATATTTTATCCCAGTGATTCTCTTTAACTAGATTTGCTATGTTTTAACACTACTTGATAGACATTTTATTGTAGTTATTATAAGTTGTTCATCTGTAATTTTTGCCTGAAGCCAGTCAACAGCATTATTAGGATCTTAGTTCCACCATCTCTCCATCTCTTTATGTTGTACATTTGGATGATGATATCTAAACTAGTTTTCTCTCCCTCTTTATGCATGATATCAAGATTGGTGCTGACACATGGAAAATTACTCTTGCTCAAGTTGTGGATGAGTACAATGTCACATATATATAAGTTTTCTTTACTGTATTCATTGGTGTTCTTTCTCAGAAGTTCTTAGGTCCCATAGCTTTTGATGCTTTATCATGTTCTTCCAGCATAATGCCATTAGATTTTTTGATTGCTCTGTTGTGTGTGTGTTTGTTGTTCAATGTTGAAAGGTGGTTGCTGTGTTCATTTGTTTTTTGATGGCCCTTATTGCTTAGTTCATGTGCAAAAAAAATACAAGTGTACATCTCAGTCTCAATCTTTAACATAAACATTTTTGTGTATATTGTGGTTTTATTTAGCAACTGCACATTTGACATTATATAGAAATGCTAACATCCGTCCAGTAACTCTAGAGAACTGACCAGTCATCAATTTTAAAGTGGTATTCTATTAGGACAACCTTACTTTGGAGTTTGCCCTATTTTTTTCTTCTTCTTTAAATATTTATTTAGGCATAAATTATGTTGTTGACCGTACAAGTGAGTTATTGATTGAATTACAAATTTCTTTGCAGGTTATAGAGGGTTTTACTTCATGGATTCGAATATGCCATGGGTATGCTGCTTTTCAGGAACTTCCATATGCATTGTTTTTATCTCCAGACTAGTTGAGAAAGAACACCTTTATCACATTATATTTTAGGTATTCCTAAGACGGTTTTGGATTCCAGGATTATGGCATCGACACTTGCTTCTCATCCTCTAGTACATGCAGCTTTGCCAAGCTTAAAATCTGAGCAATTTGTGGAGGCAGCTGTAAATGGTATGAACAAATAAGTATGTGTATACTTGTGATGACAAATAATATTTGTGTATAAAACTACTTCTTTTGTTCTTAACTTAGCAGCTATAGAAAGTTTAGAGTACAAAATGAAGATTGGTAGCTTTAGAGTTTAGAGTTGGCTAATTGGTAGCTATAGAAAGTTGTCTTTTCTTAATACTATCTTCTTTTGTATTAGCTTGTTGAATGATTGAACTGCATGCATGCATATCCTAACCAGAAATTATTTTATTTGTAAAATTAGGTTGCTAGTGGCGGCATTGGTAGTGGTATTGGAAATTATGTCGATGGCAATAACAATGTCAATGGTGTAAGGAAACATAGCAGTGTTGCAGCTCAGGTAACAACTTTAGTTTAGTTATA
>JBAMHZ010439647.1:0-10213 GCA_037177395.1 Alpinia galanga | reverse complement strand
GATGCCTAAATTAGAGCTTATAAGTGGAGAAGAAGAAGGAGACTGTAAAAAAAGAAAAATTGAAGAACTAGCAGAATGTAATAATGTGTGTAAGAAAATGTTCAATGACTAACTATTAATCAACCCACCTCTTGCATATGTGTCATTCTTCCCTTTTTATATTTGTCAAGAGGAATCTTTTCTTCCTTCTCTTTCCCACGATCTCTCCTTCTTCTCTGACGAGAAGATATCTGATGAAACGATATCACCGTAAGAATGATAGGTGGCATAACACGATGTTTTTACTAGGTCGTTTAGAGAAAAACATCTTTTTTATTATGGTATGAGACGTCCCCTTGTAACTATCATCATGAGTAGTGGTCCTCCGTTTTTCTCTCATAGGCGCAAACCTTTAACCACTTTTGGGAAAGAAATCTTCTGCGGAACCCCTACTAAAAAGGACATAAGCTTGCCCGTGTTGCCGAGCTGTTTAACCCGAGGATCTGCCTGCCAACCGAGCCGCTTCCCTTTGGCTTAGGAGTCTATCTGGCAGTTTAGTCGTTCTACTTCGACTTGAGAATCTGCCTTACGACTGAGTCGTTTTACCTTGGCTCGGGAGTTTGTCTGCCAGTCGAGTCATTCCCTTTGGCTCGAGAGTCTGTCTGGTAGCTGAGTCATTCCATTTTGACTCCGGGATTTCCTGCCGACTGAGTCATTTTACCTTGGTTCGGGTATTTGTCTGCCAGCCAAGTTGTTCCCTTTGGCTCGGGGGTCTATCTGTTGGCCGAGCTATTTCACTTCAACTTGAGAGTCTGTCTGCTGGCTGAACCGTTTTACTTCGGCTCTTCAGATTTCTTCCTGAGCTAAACCAACCTAACTTAGCTCCATAATTATGATATCAATTGAGTCATTCTTATTCGACTCAACCTTTCTTTTATCCGATCTAAATACTTCGGATTGTTTTATTGACTTTATTTGACTATCTTCTTTTCTCTAGTTCTATACTATGAAATCAAATATAGCGGTATAATTAATTACAAATTTACATTGTAAAAATAGAATGTATGATAAAACTATATATAATAGAGACTTTGTATTAAGAAAAACAGTATCTAATTGTCTTTGTTCACTTTTATCTCTCTTCTGTATGTTATTTGAGCATTAACTTATGTACGATAAAAGTCACATTTTGTACAAAAGATAATTCATTCGTCCTCAGCGTCTTCGTCGCCTTCATCAATTGGTCCCATAACTAATATGAAAAAGGTAAATCATAAGAAGCACTTTAAATCGGCCAAAGATTAACACGGCAGGATGTGAAATAAAAGTCACATTGATCAATAGATTGATTTTGAACATGAAAATTAATATCTCCCTCTTTTTTCAATTATAATTTATATAGGTTCAAAGATAACGCTTTTAAAAGGATGTGAGATAATATTTTATTTTTAAATTGTAAGACAAACTACTTGTTTATTGAACTTTTTTATTTTTTTAATGCCTTTTTTCGTTGTAGTGTTTGAACATAATAGAGCCCTAGCTAAGCCCGGCCCAAAAAACTTTAGGCCTGCTGGGTTATTTATAAAAAAATACTAAAAAGTATTGTATTTTTTTTACTAAAAATATTTTTTATTCTGTATTACTTAATTATAGTTATTATTTGATCGAAATTACTACAAACACAATATTATACTTAAATATTTTTACTAATACGATTAAAATTATTTTAAGTATATAAAGTAATTTAATGAAAACTCTCTCTTATAAATTATAGCAGTTTAAAAAAAAAATGGCACCCTTGTAATTACAAGGAACGAGGGGCTTTTTTAAATAAAATTTTCTTCTTTCTATTTGGGCAAATTAATCCAAATTACTACACTGCCCTGCTCGGAATCGTCAACCACGGCGCACTTCCTCCTCGTCTCGGTCGGTCTCTCCGAAGCGGAACCGCCGCCCCGTCGCTTCCGAGCCGGATCTCCCTCTTTATCAGGCAATCAACGGCGACGCAACCGGCGCAGAAGAGAAAAGGATTTCGCGGTGGAATCCGTCGACCAACAGTAAAGCTCCGTCAGGTTCTCCTTCTGTTCTAATCACCTCGTAGATTTATTCTGGCCTTATCTTCTCCTACTTGGCGCATCCGAACGGGATCAGAGAGGAACCGATCGATTTTGAAAAGATTCGGTAATTTTCTCCCTTGATTTATTCGGTGTCCATCGAAATCTTTACGATTTCTGGTTGCAATTTCTGTTTTTCCGCGGGCTCTCGAGCACATGTCCGAGATATTCAGCTGCAATCGGGTTCGCTCTTGCCGATCCCAATCCAACTCAGGGATCCGGCCGAGTTTGATCGCTATCTCGAAAGCTTGACGACTTTCAGAGCATACTTGGCGCAGCATAACCAGAGTTCTAGCTCAAAAGCTTAATGATGTTCCAGTTTGACCGGTTATTGGGTGACAGGGATTGACTGGTGTTTTAATAAATAGAATTTTTTCCAGCATTTTCATTATCGTATCAAGTTGACAAATTAGGGGAGTGGGGGAATAAAAATCTCTAGCCACCTTGTTATCCTTCTTCGTCTAAGGAGGAAACAAGATGGATGCTTAATCAGAGTCAAACTAAACACTGCTTTATTTTTCTATCTACGTAATTAAATTCATTCTGCTTAAGTAAGCGTGAGATCTTTGACAACTCTGCAATTTCCTTGATGGGATCGACTTCTGATTTGTTCTTTTGCTCCAGTTGATTCTCTTTCTCGTGATCAATGGAACTTATTCTTATTAAACTTTAGTATGAATTTAATAAGTTGAAACTTCAAAGCAATACATCAAACACTTCGGCATGGAACAATTGGATCTTTTTTCCCAAGACTAGGTTCCTACTATTTGGATTGTTACTGAAACTTAGCTACAATGTAAAGATTTACAGTTACTGAAGTGATTTTCTAGAGGAATATTATTCTTTTTTTTCCAGCTAGGTTCAATCTGTCTGATTGTCATTTGTTTTTTGAAGCTTTTCTGAGACTTTGAATTTCTACCTGGGTTTGTTCTAGTGTTTGTGCAAGGATTGACTTTTCCCAAACTTGTACTTTTCAGGTTTTAGAATGATTGAACTTTGATTTTGTCATTTGTACCAGAGAAGAATGGTGCTAGTTCTAGCCATTGGTGATCTCCACATTCCTCACCGGGCTGCAGATCTGCCCCTGAAATTTAAGTCCATGCTCGTGCCTGGGAAAATTCAACACATCTTGTGTACTGGAAATCTGTGTATCAAGGTGCTTTAGTTCCTATTCTCCTTTAATGAGTTGCCACTTTATTTGATTGCATTGCACTATCAATGTGAATATTTGATAGTTTGCCACTACCTACAGTTTAATTTCCATCACAATCCTTTGCCAAAACACGTTGTTTCTTCCCAATTTTGGATGCCATTATTGGGACTCAGTTTTCAATGTTATCTCTAGGACAGATTAGAAACCAAATAATGGCATGATAACTTAAATGTTTATATCTAGTTGAAAATTCGGTGATTTTCATGTGTCAATTTATAATGTCAATACTTAAGCATGCAAATCTGGTTTGATTGATAATAATTAGGCAGATTACTACATTTTACAGTGATATCTTAAATTGAGAGCCTTGGCACAACGGTAAAGTTACTGCTTTGTGACCTAGAGGTCACGGGTTCAAATCCTAGAAAAGCCTCTTGCAAAAAAAAGCTTCCTAACATATACCTTTGTTTGGCGGGAGTTTTGTGCACCGGACTGCCCTTTTATCTTAAATTGAGAAGCCTCTTTTGTTTCCTAACATATACCTTTGTTTGGTTGTTATTGCTAATAATGCATTACATGCGTCCTTGTTCCTTGACCTACTTGCTTAGTGCTTATGCTTCTCTAGTGTTTCTAGAATTTTATGATTCAATGTTCTGATTGGATGTGACCTAGAATCTATATAGAATTGGTCATAAGATTAGCCAACACTAGTAGTGGGAAAGGGTTCTCTGAATTTAGCAACAATGGGTTGTTGCGATCTGGAGAGAGATCCTGGGAAGAAGAAAGGTGGATCCAGCCCAGTTGTGAATGGTCTAGAAGGATAGGAATCAGTAAGGGTAAGCCTAAAGTTGCTGTGTTCAGGAGATTGACAAATCATAGAAGTCAGGTTATAGAGATTTTAACCACTTCCCTCGAACACCCCACTTGCCATGGAGGGGTTTAATGCCATACAACTGGCATCTCCAAGGAATAAACCAAGAATGGAAGGTTCTCCACTGCAACCATAATTCACAGAGAAAGGGACATCATCCAAATGATGAGTTATATACCCAACAATAAAGTAGGTAGGAATTGCAGTTGAGGAAACAGCTGCTGTGACAATGAGATGAATCCCGCAGGTTGATGCAATTGAACCTGGAGAAGATAGTTTCAGTTGAGGATCGGAGTGTCATGGAGCTCATTGTCAGCAGATTGAAGGAGCCAAAATGTACCATGTGGTTTAGCAAATTGGCAGTACCACCAATCTGGAAAATACAAAAGGTGTCAGTGATGAAGCTGATAGTCCCACCTGCTTTAGAACTCCCACAGCTACTTGAGCTAGAGGATACAGTAGAGGGAGATGTCAAAGGAGAAGCACCTTCCATAGTGACAGTGCAAACTTCCACTGAATAGACTAGCTGGGCCATTAGAGGGACTTAAATGCGGAATGATTGCCACTTGATATCATTTGAGTATAAGATCAATGGAAAAAAAGAAAGAAGCCAAACTACTTCTAGAAAGCCATTGAGCACCAATTGCAAA
This sequence comes from Alpinia galanga, assembly GCA_037177395.1. NCBI lineage: Eukaryota > Viridiplantae > Streptophyta > Magnoliopsida > Zingiberales > Zingiberaceae > Alpinia > Alpinia galanga. The sequence continues at coordinate 5,446 of JBAMHZ010439647.1, read as the reverse complement.
CCATCTCATTGAAGGAGTGAAACTGATGGCAGAATAATGATGTATTAAAGAGTTGGAGACACACCAGACTACCATTTTGCTGAGGGGCACCACCGCGTTCAAGTCTCCACTTCAATACCTTGTATGCATCACAACCCAAGGTGAAAACTTCCATGTTCAGCAGGGTTTTTACGGATGCATTGGAACATTTGACACGAATCCTTTGTTTGTTCCATGGGATGCATAAGCTAGCTAAAACGAGTGAACTGGATAGCTCTTTTTTGAGAACAGCCAAGAAAGGAAGAGGGCCTGACAAGAAAGTAGATAAGTTAGGTTGAAGTTGTCAACTTTGCACCACATTTCAGTGAGATATACAAATGGCAAGAGGTTGCAGCCCCATAAGGCAATGAAAGAACAAGATTGTGTGGTGGCACCCACACTAGCTAGCACAATGCCTGATGCATAGAAAATGGTAACCAAACAATTGAGTTTAAGCAAAGAAGAGCCAAATGTTTGTGTTGCAAGCATCTAAAGCATTTGGTCCATGCCAAGACGTAAGATACATAGATAATCAGGGAGAAAGGAGATCAAAATCCTTTTGCAAACTTAGGAATTCAGAGCTGCAAGAAGAATGAGAGGCAGGAGGATAAGACAAGGATGCTGGGACCTCTGCATAGCTACAACTGTGAGAGAAGCTGGGAGCCTGTCATGATACTGGACATTGAACTAAGTCAAGAGGAAGAAGCAATATTTATCGCTGGAGCAACCCTCACTGCTCATACTTGTTATCCAACTGAGAAAGTAACTTTTAGCTTTTATATTAGCCAGGACCTTCTCTTGGTCATGTCTTTTTGACAGGATGGATTAACAAATTCCTTAACATGCTATATCTGTAGATTTTGATAAAAATAAATCCTTTTTGCAATTTTGAATGTATTGTTTCATCGGCACAGCTACTCTCCAGAAGCTCCGAGTGTCACCCAACTACTATATTTTCACTGCATTCATGAGAGCATTCTAAGAGTTCAACATCTGTGAAATGTCCAACGAGGATTTATCTTAGCTTATTTTATTTTATTTTTTCTTTGAGAGCTTGATTTCTATGCTTTTGCATAACCTGATGTTGCTGTCTAATTTGTTCACAAGTACTGTATGTTCCAATATATCATTCTTTATGCTGGTTTCTTAATAAGTGAAGAATTTGTTTTATCATAACTCTAATTTTCAAAAATAGTTTTATGAATACGAATTATTATTTTCACTCTCCACATTCCTTGACTTTGACAAAATCCATGAATTGCATCTTGTAGGAAGTTCATGAGTACTTGAAAAGCCTTTGCCCAGACTTGCATATTACTCGAGGTGAGTATGACGAGGATGCTCGTTATCCAGAAAACAAGACTCTCACTATAGGTCAATTTAAGCTTGGGCTTTGCCATGGTCATCAGGTTTGTTTTTCTCTGGTTCAAGTGAGGAGCTTTTTGTGTATTTGATTTTTTTAAGGCATCCATTCATTTCATTAATTCCATAGGTATGGCATCTCTCTGAAGTTTCATTTGTTGAATTTAGCATTATTATATTGGTTAAGACACTGTAGGATAACATGACAAGCAATGTGGAGAAGTTGAGTTCTTTAACCAAGTATGGAGAGAGGAAAGTGTGCAACTTGCTTGGAAGGCTTGATGTTTGCTTGGAAAGAGATTATGGAATAGATTAGTTGGAAGATCAAAATGAGACATTTTCTTCCTAGTCTTGTCCTAAAATGAGAAGGAAATGGAGATAGCATGATCACTAATTTATCCTTACCAGCAAGGTAACCTCCATTCAGACCAAGTTGTCCTCATGTCATCGTACCTTGGTGCATCAGCAACAACTCCATCTCACAAATAGATGATAGAAATGATAGCGAAGTCAACTGCAAGGAGGCCAACAGTGAGAGGATGGGGTAGGGCGTTTGGGAGCATGGCTATGATCCCTTACCTTATTGTTTCCTCACCTCACCCATTGCTTCTCTCTTGATCAGGAAAGTCAGCACATGAGGATCTTGCCAATAACACTGAGAAACAAAACGATTAGGTTATGGCAAAATTAACATTGGAGTTAGTCTAGCTCTTTAAGGCATAATTTCAAATAAAATAGTGTTCCTTGCTGGAGTTTGATGAAATAAATATTAGTTTTAGTTCTGTATCATGTTGAGTATTGACATACTTCAAAGCGTTTCCACATCAACTCAAGTGATTTTTAATTCTATAACTCCCTTCTACTTAGCTTGCTTACCACTGAATATAAATTTATAATAACTAGGAGTAGTTGAATTAAAATTATGGAGGAAAGTTCTGAAATATAATAAACATCTCGACGAGCTTCTCTTCCTAATACCAAAATGAATGTGCTGCATTAGATAAGAGCATTAATTGTCAAGTCCTGCCCAAGTTCAACCCAGAGTGAACATTTTCTATACTAATGTCAGAGCAAATATCAAATTATATACCATATCTCAAAGAAGGAATACAACTGACACAACCATCTAGATAAAGATCCTATAATTGGAGGCCATAAACACTAGAAAATGAACACAAATGTGTATAGTGAGATTTAGGATTAAATGTGTTTGAAATGTCTCTTAAGAAGAATTCAAATAGCAACAGCAATTAGAATCATTTTCTTAATCCAACTTTTTTATCATCAAGAATAAACCAACTGCTACTGTTAAGTTACCATCATTTTACAAATTATTAGCTATCAACCAATTGCCAATGTCAAATTATCACCACTGCTACCACCTAGCTGGTTCAATGTTATCACTATTTATCAAGCTTATGATATCATTATTTAGTCAACTTTCAGATATCACTAGTTCAACAAGCTTTGGACTTGCATTAACATAATTAGAATGGTGATAGGTACAAGTATAAGATATCGATTTTTTCTTTGGCATCACTCTTCTTTACCACTGTTAATGCTCTGGTTAGTGCATTTTCTCTTCCCTTCTCCTCTCTTTATAGTGTTATCTTCTCATGACTGTTAGACAGAATTGATGAGAGAGAATCTTCTGTCTCGATCAATACTGGTGGTTGGTGTTTCTCTTCTTCTCCTCCCTTCTCTTCTTAGTGTTCCATAATCCTGTGACTAGCATACTGAACTGAAGGATGAGCCGTGGGAAGAAAATGTTTCTATCTTAGTTCTGAGCAGTACTGACCGAGACAGATTCTGCCTTGCTTGATACCCACTAAAACTAAGTCAACACAGGCAACATAGTGATATTAACTGGCGTAACACAATTTCAATATTGGTCAATGATCAAAACAATACATTTCGGCTATTCTAATCCATATTGATCAACATGTGAAACAATGATTTTGTATGCTATTATTGTTGTACGCTACCAACTTTGTATTTTGCCGATGCAGATTGTCCCATGGGGTGACTTGGATTCATTATCCATGCTTCAGCGGCAACTGGACGTGGATATCCTTGTGACTGGACATACTCATCAATTCAAGGCCTACAAGCACGAGGGCGGTGTTGTCATAAATCCTGGCTCCGCAACTGGTGCATATAGCAGCATAACCTACGATGTCAACCCGAGTTTTGTACTGATGGACATCGATGGCCTTCGTGTGGTGGTCTATGTCTATGAGCTGATTGATGGAGAAGTTAAGGTGGACAAAATCGACTTCAAGAAGACCGCTGCTACCCAATCTGCCCATTGATTTTTCATGTGAACCTAGAATATGGCGTTCTGGAGTGCTTGCTTGAATGTTCTGGCGTGTCGGTTATGTGATTGAACATGAACTATGGATGGTGAACTTTCTTAATTTGGTTTCATATGATCATTTTGTATTCTGAAGATTGTACGAAGCTCCACGTATTTTTAAAGTGTTCAACTTTTTTTCTCTTTCAGCAGGGAGCTTAGTGGATACAGAGTTTCATCAATAATGAGAAAGTGGATGTTTAAATCTTAATAATTGCGCGTGACTATATCTAGTTCATCCATAGAAAATTTTAGCTTATTTATACATTATGCATTTACTGTTAGTTAATTTTTTTTTTTTCATCCGTCACTTGTTCTGTTACGTGTATGGTATCTGCTACCGGTTGTTCAGCATTACTGTAAAGGTGTCTATTTCAGCCCACACCTGTTCAAAATGTGTTATTTTGCTTTCTTCATCTCGCCCAAGTTATCTTTGTGAAGAGAAGAAATCTTTCTTAGGAATTGTTGAGGAATTATTGTCCCCAAAATGCACTTTGAAAATAGACTTTCAGAAAGTTTTTGATTCAGATTTTCTTTAAAATGTAATTCATCTGCTGAGTATAAATATCTCAAGCCCACAGTGAGCTTTTATCCGTCATCGATCGTGCTTCTTATGTTGAAAATTAAACTTGATTTGGGTTATCATGATTCAGCCAAATGAAGTAGATTAAACAAGTGAGCTTATGATTTACAATACTTATATGGAAGATTAGTGTAGAATATTCTAGATTGATGTATCATATAGTGGATTATAGTAGAATAGTTTAGAGAATTTTAGATAAACTCTAATAGTCATTAAATTAAGTATGTGTTTAGATAATTCTAACCATTGGTTAGTAGGAGAAACTAGTATAAATAGAATATGAGGTCTTATGTTGTAATAAGGTTAAGGGATTTCAAGAAAGCTAAGTTCTTTTATTTCCTCTTCAATACAAGAGCAATTTCTCTTCCATAAGTTTTTTATTCCAACAAAGTGGTATAAGAGCTCGGTTGATTTCTAATGGAGATATGATTTCCTTTCAAGTTCTAATGCTCAAGATAAGTAACTATGATAATTGAAACATTAAGATGAAGACACTCATTGGAGCTCGTGATGTTTGGAAGGTTGTAGAGAAAGACTATAATGAGCCTAGTGATGAGTCAATCCTATCTCAAATTCACAAGGATAGCTTAAGAGATTCAAGAAAGAGGGACAAGAAGGCCCTCTTCCTCATTTATCAAGCTTTAGAAGACGATGATTTTAAAAAAAATATCAAGTGCTACTTTGGCTAAATAAGTATGGGAAAAGCTTCAAATCTCTTATTAAAGAGAAGAGAAGGTGAAAAAGTCAATTTGATGCTCTTCTTACGAAAGAAGATGAGTTGATATTCAAAGTTTTTATTATTTCCAATCAACTAAAGAAAAATTGTGAGAAGTTAGAAGATTCTTCGATCATTGGATTCAAGATTTGATAGTATTATAATAATTATCGAAGAGACTAAGGATTTAAGTCATGATAATAGAGCAACTTTTGGGCTCATTATAAGCCCACGAAGAAAAGAAGAAAATAAATGAAGAGATTATTCAACAACTTCTCAAAAATCTCTCTTCAATCAACTAAGAAAGATGAAAGTTGAAGTCAACATGAAAAAGGTGGACAAGGCCATCCTAGTGAGCAAGTATAGGTTCTAACAACAACTATAAAAAAAGAAGAAAACTCAATAAGAGGGAGAG
>JBAMHZ010439637.1:0-10214 GCA_037177395.1 Alpinia galanga | reverse complement strand
TACGAAATTAGCAGAAGTAGGTGTCATAGCTTAACAGACATAGGTCGACTGGTTTTGTAGAGGCATTCATGCAAGATGTATTCACTATCTACTTGTAGTCCTTGAATTGCACCCGAGGAAGCAGCAATGAGGCTGCAGTCCTTGATGAACTTTTTGTAGTAGCTCATTGAGTCCAAGGAAAATCTGCTGCAACCCAGTGGTCGATCTCAGTTAAGGCCACTTTAAGATGGACTTTGTTTTTGTTTTTTTTGGTGTGTGCCCTTACTCCTTCCACTTAGATGATGTGGCCCCTCTAAGTCACCATGTATCAAGTGATGTAACATTTACATTTGGACTATTTGAGGAATGATCGACAAATTTAGTGGATGGCTAATACTCAAGAAGATGCTCCATTTGCTTCTTAGATTGCTGATATACACAAGAATATCATCAAGAACACAGACGAATTAATGAAGATATTCTAGGAAGTACAACAAAGATTGGTAGGTGGATATTGCATTCATCAATATGAAGAGCATTAGGAGGAACATGAAATGTGCATTCATCAATATGAAGAGCATTAGGAGGAACATGAAATGCTCATGACGAGTGTGGAAGATAGCTATGATTTTGCACTGATTTCATCTATTTGCGTTAGTTCAGACACATAGTTTAACCATAGATAACTTCTGCATTTGATATCTTTGTTCTATCTATTTAGATTTTAGAGTAGTTTAAATGCTTGTCTAAGTGGCAATATCTTGAAAGAGGCTATTCTAACTGGTGATTTTAGCGATATTGCCACCCTGAGGAAATTTAAAATGCATTCATGATTACCTTTTTTTGCCACCTTAGTTCCTTCCCTAGTTTAGTGATATTGCCACTGACAAAATTCAGAATGCATACAATATCTACTTTGTCTAAACCTTATACTTTGATGATTACAGGTTGAACATGTTATCAGGGAACAGAAGACTATGTCAGCATATGAGCTCATTGAGATATATTGTGAAATCATTGATTCACGTTTACCAATAATCGAGTCACAGAAGTATGTAACTTGTTTTCTATATTTTGTTTGTTTGTTCATCCTCTAAATAACTTTGTTTATTCTTTCCTCTGTGCACTCAATTTTCTGTTTGCGCATGCAAAATATTCAGTTGTTAGATGTGATATATATATATACTCAGACACAGATATCTTAATTGACAAAAGTGATTACTCAATTATAACTAAATGACTTGCCTTTTCTAGTGTCAAAAGACTATAGGAAAAAGTAGAAACACAATCTCTAAATGTGCGGGCACTTGCTACCAGTCAACCCATGCAGGCAGCAATATTTATTTCCTATAGCCTTCTGGCCTAACCTCCAATTTACCCCTTAATTTTTCAAGTGAATCTGGTCATCTATCATTTACCATTTCCCCCATCTTGGTACAGGTCATTGAGTTATTTTTTTGCCTAACAATATATTATGTAATTCTTCTGATTATTTATTAACATGTTGCATTTGAAAACATCTCTCCCTATCTAGATGCCTCTGGTGTGCATGTTAGAATAAATACTTTTATTTTTTATGCCAATTTCTGTAAGGTCATGCCAAATCAACCACCCAAACGTCTTACATCCATCCGCCACTGAGATGGCCTTCTCTAAGAAGATAAAGCAAGCAGAACTATTGCTTTTTAGTCCGTTTCATTATTATATCAAATACTGCTTCCATTTTTTACTTTGTTCTCTTGTGTGATGCCTTTAGCAATAACATCTAAAACATTGTTATCTCATCTTCTCTGGTAAACAGAATTTTAACTTATGCAAACTCTAGTTACCCATGGCTGTTGCAGTCTAGATAACCGTTAGATTGTATCATTAATATAAAATCTGATAGTTGGGTTCTGGCTTTTATAACGTGTTTTAGGGAACCTTTTACAGAAATTCTTGTACTGGTTATTTCTCCTTGTTGTACAATATCAGCTGTCTTTCTTCTTTTTCAGTTATTCTCTCACACTGAAGTTGTTTTTTTCAAGCAATTTTTTTATTGTCTTTATTGCTGGCATGCTAAAATGCATTTCTTCATTTGTTACCAAGACAGCAGGAATTAACAACTTTCTTGAATAGAAATTCCAAATAAATCTACAAGATTGTTGATAGTATTTCTTTTCCTATTTTTTCACAAGATCTTTCCTGGCATTCAATTTTTTGAATCTTGAAAAATGCAAATATTGTAGGACTTGCCCGATAGATCTGAAGGAAGCAATAGCTAGTGTAATATTTGCATCCCCAAGATGTGCAGATATCCCAGAACTTATGGATATTCGCAAACATTTAACAGCAAAGTATGGTAAAGATTTTGCTAACGCTGCTCTTGAGCTTCGGCCAGAATCTGGAGTTAGCCGTATGGTAAGGTTCAATTTATTAAGTTACCTCTGTTAATAGGAAATATGATAAAAGTGGCAAAGCTTCTTCTCTTCTTGTCTTCCCCCTTTTTTAAATTGGGAATCAAAAGCCCTCCAATTTTTTTCCTAAATAATCTTTTTTTTAACGTTTAATTCACAAATTTTGCTTATTTTTGTTTCCCTTTAATTTACTGTTGTTTAGATGATTGAAAAATTGTCAGCAAATGCACCTGATATTCAGACAAAAGTTAATGTCATGACTGAAATTGCTAAAGAACATGACATTAAATGGGAATCAAAAGCATTTGAGGAAGTTCAAAAGTCTAAGGATGACTTGCTGGTAAATTCCATCACTTCATAAATGTATTGTAAGCTCCAAGATGCAGTTTATTCTAAACTTGTGAATCTGCACTTGAACAGAGTGGTCCATCCTCTTTCAGTAGTTTGGATAAGATGGAAATTAAATCCTTCAATGAGAAACCCTCATTTGTTGGTAGACAGAATAGTGAATCAACTACCACAGTTTCTCAGTATGATACTACAAGTCAACCACAAGGTATTGTCGATTATCCTAACGAACATGACCCACACAAGCACTTCAGTTCCTGCCTAAACGTTTATTACATGAAACAATTTAGTTTCTCATCCTTGGTTAATTCTGTTTACAAGCTATTTTTTCCATTCGTTGTCTAAAATGAGATCTTTTCTGGTGTGGAAGCAGTCAAATCAACACTTGCCGAGGAAGAGAATGTGCATGGTTCGAATTGGAAACTTGAATTTGAGGATGCAACTGCTGCTGCTGAGGCCGCTGCTGAATCTGCTGAAAGAGCTAGCATGGCAGCTAGAGCTGCTGCTGAATTGGTAAGGCGTGGGAATGTTTCTAGCCCATCTTCTGGTAATGCACCATCTGCTTATGTTATGAAAAATGAAGGTTCTCAGTCAACAAAAAGCACATATCAGGATAGAAATTACACTTCTCGTTTAGAAACTTCTGAGGATACTAATCGAAAAGGTTCTGATTTTGTGAAACCAAAGACACAAGATGTGCAGAAAGATGACTTGGTAAGGACCAACAAATTAACTGAAGGTAAAACCTCAAATAGTAATCTCAATGGTAGAGAAAAACCGATGTCAGAGAAGACTCAGTTCATTGGTTCCGTAGTCCATCCAGTATCAGGAAATAATCTTCGCCAAGATGACACCAAACTACATCATTATGCTCAAGGAAGCCTTTCGGATATTAGACCTGCATCAAAGTCTGATGATGATGATGCCGATGCTGATGCTGATGCTGATGCTGATGACAGTGATAATGCTCAAGGTAATGATGATAGTATTACAGACTATGATCAAGGACATGGCACATATCCTTTTTCACTTCATTCTAATATCTTTAAGGAAAATAAAACAACGGATTATGTTGAGGATGTTGAGGATCAAACTGAAGCCGATTCTTTTTCTGTACATTTTGATGACTATGATGATCAATCAAGGCACAGTGAGAGGAACTTGTTAGACTCATTTTTGCCACAACAAAGAGGACCTCCTAGTCCCTCAGTAAACATGGATTCCTGGAGAAATAAGGAGAGTGCTACTGGATTTCTAAATAATGAATTCATCTCCTCGCATTCTTTCATAGAACCACACCAAACAGATTATTCTGAGAAGATAGAAAAGGCTGATTTTCAGGAAGATTCAGATGGCAATCTGCCTTCAAAGTATGACTCACCAAAATATGACTCTGGTCCAGAAAATGAAATCGAGATGGAGAAAGCAAATGCTGGAGTTCAAAATAATGAAATCAGATCCTCACATTCTTTCTCAGAACCACACCAAAGTGATCATTCAGAGAATATCAGAAAGGCTGGCCCTCAGTCAGATTCTGATGACAATCTGCATCCGAAATATGACTCACCAAGATTTGATTCTCCTTCAGAGAGTGAAGACGAGATGGAGAAAGTGAATTTAATGGAGCGCAGGGTATCAAGCAATTTTGTAGATGCTGATAGCAGTGCTGGGAGAGGCCCATTACCTGCACAACCTAGTCACAGAACCAGTCCCATGGATGATGCCATGGTATTTGATGAAGGTAATCAAGTTTCACCTGCCTTTCATAATGAAAGAAACCTTGAAGTCGAAAAAGGTTCTAATGATAAGGATTGGAGATCTGGTCTTATTGTGCATAATAACCAACAAAGTCGAAGAATTGACATATCTTCTCGCTCCAATGATACAGTGCAAGGATCGACAGAAGAAGAATCAGCAGATGCAATGGCATCAAATGAAGGGTATGAAAGTGGAGTCCTGAACTTTGGTAGAATATCTGGTGGATTGAGGAATAAAGGTTACACTCGTCCATCTTATTTACAAAAAAGCAATGCTGATGCTTTATCCAGGACAAGGCTAAATTCTTATGATACTTCTCTTAGTAATGATGAAGAGAGTACTGTCAGTGCAACTGTTTTTTCAGCAAACATTGAAGAGAAACATAGTAAAGATTTGCATACAAATGCTTCCGGGATTAAGATAAGAGCTTCTAGAGCTAATACAGATGCTAGTCCTGATAGTGAAGGGCAATTGCCAGATGGATCAACAAGATCAGTTTACTCTCAGTATAGATCTGAGGATTTGGGCAGTCCAGTTCGTGAGTCGGATCTCCGGCAGCAAGAAAGAAAAGAGCTTAGCAAATCATTTTTAAGAACCTCAGCAACAAACCCAAGCGTAGACAGCAACACAGATCAAATTTATTCTGCTAGGACTAGACAGTCGAGAGACAGTGATTGGACCTCCCGAAGCCAGAAGTTGAACATGCAAATTAAAACACAATCAGACTCTGAAGTCTTAGAAGAGGGACTTGACAGTCAGAAAGCACATGTGAGATCTTATAACACCTTGAGCTCCATAAAGCCAATCAGTAACTCTAATTTCGATGGCAGCGAGACAGACAACCTTGGGCCACAAACTGCTTCTGTAAGAGGAGACAGAAATGATGCTATTAAGTTGTCTCGAAGAACAAGACCCACACCACCAGTTAAAGAAGATAAAGCCCCAACCATATTGAATCCTGCAAGGGAATCACAGGCTTTTCAATTAAAGTCTGCACCAGGATCTTCTTTCACAAAAATAGAGCACTCTGAAGCTTTGGAGGGGACAGAGAGTTCCAAGCATCGACAGCCATACTCATTGACCCAAGGAGCTTCAGTGAAACACTTGCTAGCTGAACCATCCCAGGATAAGTCGAGGCAGCCTTCTGTTAAAGAAAATAATGAAAAATCAACTACAGCCAATTCAGATTCAAAAGCACCTTCACGTGAGCCTTCAGTGAAACGCTTGCCAACTGAGCCATCTGAAGCCAGGGAAAGTCTGAGATTATCCCAGGACAAGTCTAGGCATCCTTCTGTTGAAGAAAATAATGAAAAATCTACTGCAACCAATTCAAACTCAACATCAATTTCACGAGAAAGCTCTTCAAAACATTCAGCTCATGTTCATCCCAACCTTCCTGATTACGACTCTATTGCCGCTCACTTTCAGTCACTTCGAGCAAATGTGCGAAAGTAGACAAATTACTCCCTCCTTGTTCTTCTTCCTGGGGCAGTACGATTGCACAATAGAAGTTTGTTGGGTAAACATTGGCTTTGTTCGTTTTGTGGAGAAATCTAGATACGAAGTTTGTGAAAGTAACTATTAGTTCACCCTTCTGAATACTTATTTATGTTGTAAAGTGGAATAAAGCTGTGAGTGTACTCGAATGTTATTATACACGTTCTCATAAACCATGATGTGTGATTTGGCACCGAAAGATACTATTTTGATATAAAGGAGATCATTTGTGTGTGTGTGTGTGTGTTTTTTTTAAGTACTAGTGTCTGAATCTTCGATCCGATTAATTTCTAGGGATGGTTAATTCTGTCCCATAGTCCTTTGAAGACACTTCTTTAACAGCTGAGCCGGAAGAGGTTAAAGCTCAACGGATCTCTACCAACTATTTGGGTAAATAAAAGAAAAGCTAGCAGCTTTTTGAGCAGGTCAATTCGGCATTCACAGTTACACCATCCCTAAAAAATTATCTAACGTCGAAGTTGTACTTTATCCGTCATGTAAATTCTTATATAGAGAATTATCTCCATAAATTTTTTAAAAATTCATCGTCGAACCGCCGTTGCCACTGTGTTCTCTAGCAGTAGTACTTAAATGATCTGATCTGGCATTTGAGTTTTCTTGACTGCTGGCGACGCGTGGTTTTTCATGAGCTCATCAATCTATTGCAAATAAGACGATTCCTAGTGTTAACGCAAAGAGAAGGCTGCTTCTTAATAAACCAGACAAATAAGAAGAGATGACAAATTCTGTTATTGTTTTTATTATTAACTTTTGCCATTCATTAATACTGTTATGGATTTAACAACTTCAGAGCGAGTCTCCAGTTATTATAGTATTGTGCAAGACCCACTGGAGCATGTGACCATTTTAAAATGCTATCTCCAATTGTTTATGGAGCAATCTGTGACAATTTGTCAGCCTTATTGAAGCATTAATTCTACAGAAAGATATTAGAACTGGTTGATAATTAACCCGTATAAGTTGCGATACGCTTCCATGTTTTATGTAGTAATGGTCAAAAGACTATCTCAAGGCCAATCTCTATGGCACCAGACCAGTAACATCCATCTAGTAACACAGGCTACAAGGTGTCTCAACCACAGTTGAAAGATAAAGCTTCTGAAGTAATCTGATTATTTACACAAGCAGTCGTCCACAACCACGACAGATTTCCATTCCTTTAAGGATATTTCCAAAGCACATTCGTTAGGATCAAAGACTACTTCGCGATCACGCAAATCAAGAGCAGCAACCGCTCCTCTGTTCCACCGGTCGACCTTGTATCTTCACTGTAGCAGTTCTACCAGTGTTCATTGTTGGTTGACTTGCCATCCTGCACGGAAATGTACATTATAGTTTCTTGTGCAAGATTTAAGGAATCAATTTCATTAAAAAAAATGCCAAAAGGGAACATGTTCTTTATTTCAGCAGCCATGTTCTTATAAAAAAAATATATCAAAGGAGAACCTGTTCTTTATTTCGGCTGCCATGGTCATAAAAGCTTGTTCAACATTTGTTGCGTCCTTTGCACTTGTCTCCAGGAATGGTATCCCGATCTCATCCGCAAATGCCTTCAGTCATAAAACTAGATGGTCTTAATAAAGGTAACTGAGAGAGTGAACTCAGCATAAAAACTACATTGCTTGATCTTAAAACAAGGTTCTGAGTAAAGAAACCGAGTCCCTACCTTGCCTGTTTCATAGGAAATCACTCGGTTTGCAGTCAGATCGCATTTATTTCCCACTAGTAGCTTGTTTACACTTTCACTAGCATACCTATCAATCTCATTAAGCCATTGTTTCACATTGTTGAAACTTGCCTCATCAGTAACATCATAAACCACCTGGCAATGCGGACAATCATGTTAAACTGAAGAACTTAGCTTAAATACAAACAAAATAGGCGGACAAATAGTTACAATAATCCCATGAGCTCCACGGTAATAACTACTTGTTATTGTCCTGAATCTTTCTTGACCAGCAGTATCCCACTACAAAGGAAAAAAGCAATCAGTCGAGATAGAGTGTTTATAACACAAGCATGACTCTTACAATTTGAAGCTTTATGGTTTTGCCATCTTGCTCAACTGTGCGGATTTTCTGATAAGAGAATAGCATGCATAAGCTAATGACACCAATCCATGAAGCAAAAGAGCAAACATTTCACAGATACTTACAAAGTCCACACCAATTGTACTAATGTAACTCTCCAAATATGAGTCATCCTATGCAAGATAGAAAAAAATTTACATCAGATGAAAGTGCATGAAAGCAGAAATCAAGAATATAATTAGAAGTGGCTTGAATAAGTTACCACAAACATTGAGTGTTTTGTATAAAACCATCGCAATTTCTTATTTAGCAAGCATGCGTCCACATGAAAATATAAATATATAAAGAGAAAAGTAAAGCTTCTAGAATTAATTTGATTGTTTACAGGTCAAGCAACCGTTGCAGCAACATCACTTTTGATGCCTGCAGGTACAAATACACGACCATTTACGTAGTAAACCTATAAATTGATTCTCAGATGTTTTACCTTTTCTATATATTTTTACTAGTTTATTTTTGCTAGATTCCATTTTCAAAATTAACAAAGATTGTGCCAGCATGTTTACAAGTTACAACGTCAAATTAAACTCAAGCAAACAGAAGTTATTTTTCAATTTTGTGAAATTATTATGTTCACCTAATCTTAACTGTAAATCACTACTTTTAAATCCTTCATCACAAGTGGACTTGTAAGTAACAAGCCACTTGCATGTAATCACACACTTTTGAACGATCTACTTCCTGCAAACCCACATGAAAGGAATCATAAATACCTCTATATATCTCTATAACAACAACAATAATCAAGTTTTATCCCACCAGATGAGATCGACTATATAGATCCTTCTATGCCATTGGGTTCTATGCCCTACTATATCATCATTTATACTTAAATAAAATTTATCTTATTTTATTGTTGCTAATCAAGTCTTTTTTTATCGTGCTCTTCCACGTTTAATGTGTGTATTTGTCATAGTTTCACATCATCTAATTAGAACATTTATTGGTTGTCTAAGTATATATTTGTAGCACCTTAAACGTGCCTCTTAGAGTTTTCCCTCAATAGATGCAACTCTGACTTTCTCTCTAATACTCTCATTTATTATTCTGTCCATTCTCATATATCCACACATTCATCTTAACACTCTCATCTTTGCAACTCTCATTTCTTGCTCATGTGCTCGAGTCATAATCCAACATTCAGCTTCATATAACATAACAGGTCTAACCACTATTTTATAGAACTTCCCTTTAAGTTTTAGGGACTTTACGATCACGTAAAACATCCGACGCTTTCCTCCATTTCAACCATCCACCTTGTATTTTATGTAAAACATTTCTCTCAATTCCTCCATCATTTTACAAAAATAATCTTAAATACTTAAAACTCTCAATTCCAAACAACTTGTCATCTCCTACCTTAGCACTTGTCTTATTACGTCTAACATTACTAAATTTAAACTCCATATATTCTGGCTTTACTCTACTAAGACTAAAACTTTTCACTTCTAGTGTTTTCCGCCAAGATTCTAATTTAATATTTACCCCTTTACGTGTCTCATCTACCAAAATAATATCATTTGCAAACGACATGCACCACGGTACTGTATTTTGAATATGTTTAGTAAGTTCATCCATGAGTAATGTAAAAAAATAGAGACTTAAACTGATACTTAATGTAACCCAATTTTTATTGGAAATGCTTCAGTTAATCCGTCTGAAGTCTTTACTACTTTAGTCGTTACTTCTACTTATATATCCTTAATTAATTCAATATATGTTACACTAACACCTCTCTTTTCTATAATTCTCCATATAATTTCTCTTGGGACTCTATCATAAGTTTTTTCTAATTCAATGAATATCATGTGTAGGTTTTACTTTTGCTCCTGATATTTTTTAATTAGTTGCCTGAGAAGATATATAACTTCTATTATTGACCTTCCAGACATTAACCCAAATTAATTTTCGATAACTGTGATCTTCTTTCTTAATCTTTTTTCTATTACTTTTTTCCAAGTTTCATGATATGACTCATTAATTTAATACCCCTATAATTTACACAATTTTGTACATTCTCTTATTCTTATATAAGGGAATTAAAGTACTTACCTTCCATTGATTAGATTTTTTTATTTTCAATATCATATTAAATAATTTTGTAAGTCATTTAATACCTTATTTC
>JBAMHZ010439627.1:0-10215 GCA_037177395.1 Alpinia galanga | reverse complement strand
ATGCATGAGAAATAACCCAAGTTTCATGTGAAGTCTAATATAGTTCATGTTAACCGATTTGGGTTTCATGTGAAGTCTAATATAGTTCATGTTAGGTCTAACTTATACCGTGTTAAATCTATTTTCAGTTAATGTCAAGTCTAATGTCTTATCATGTTAAGTCTATTTAAGTGGCTAATTCCAACCTTATTCGTGTTAACTCTAATTTAGCTCATGTTAAGTCTAAGTTAAGTTCATGTTAAGTCTAATTACACTCATACGTTTGAATTTATATTCAGGGCCAAAGTTGGCGAGCCGGCCGTTGGAGAGATTAGGCCAACAGCCACAATTGGGGCTTACTGTGACTTCATGAAGCGGCTAGCCCCAAAGATGCGTCAATGGCACAGGGATGCCTACCGTGGATCGGCATTTGAGCACTATGTAGAGTTTGGTGCTCCTGCACTTGATCGCCCAACACTTGAGCTTGTGTTGGGTTATTATGTGTCTGAAGGACAAACATTTTCTATCCCTGATGCAATTTCTGGGGAAAAAAAAGTAATTAAATTTGACATGCATTGGGTCCTTAGTCATACATTTTTTCCGATTTATGGTGAGCTGATTTCAATGAATAGGGACTCCAAGTGCAGATTGTGGGTCCAATATTTTGCTAAACTATTCAAAGATGAAAAGGGAGGCAAAAAAAGAAAAGCTGATATTTCAATGAGAAAATATGTTGAAGAACTGCTAGAAAGTCTAGTGGAATCAACTGAAAAGAAGGACATCCAAGACTTTGTTCTCCTTCAAATTCTCTATCAGTGCTCGATGATATGGTGCCCCAGAAGTGGGGAAGGTTTTCCTAGATTATTACTGAAGTATCTGGATAGCATTGAGAGGGTGAACAAAGTCGCATGGGGTGACTTCATCTATAAAGAAGTTGTCAGAGGCATATCTGTTGCTTTGGAAGGTCGGAAGAAGCCAGGGGTTACATATATCCCTGGATGCATGCCACTGATACCCGTAAGTTTCACGTTATCTCTATCTAATTTTCCAATAAACACACATGTTAATTCTAATTAGATTCATGTTAAGTCTAATTTGAATCATGTTAAGTCTAATTTGAATCATGTTAAGTCTAATTCGATTCATGTTAAGCCTAATTTGCTTCATGTCAAGCCTAAGTTGATTCATGTTAAGTCTAATTAATTTAATGTTAAGTCTAGATATTGTAATACTTACAGCTCTGGTACTATGAGATGACTGGCATAAGGAGATATGCCATCAGCGACATACGCCGGCCTCCATTTACAAACTGGGTCGCAGAGGGGGGAAAAGCTGGCTCGTTTAAGAAGGGGACAATTAAGAAAAAGGCAGAAGCGGCGCAAGTAATGCATGTACAGAAGCCTATTTTTGAAATTGCCCCAATGCATCGGAACTTACCCGCTAGGGAGGTCCCAAGTCCAGGACCTAGCCAATTGCCAGCCCCAGCACCCAAGAAAGATATGAAGCCCAAGCGCCGAGCAAAGGCCACTCATTCTGAAGCAGAGATGAATGAGCCCATAGGCCATGTAAGTTTTCTGTTAAGGATTGTTTCATGTTAAGTCTAATTTTCAGTTCATGCTAAGTATAATATCTGTTCATGTTAAGTCTAAATTTTAATGTTAAGCCTATTCAAGTTCATGTTAAGTCTAAAAGCCTATTCAAGTTCATGTTAAGTCTAAATTTTAAGGTTAAGCCTATTCTAGTTCATGTTAAGTCTAAATTTAGTTAAGTCCAATTTTAATACTCTTTAAGTCTATTTACAGTTCCTCTCAAGCGTAAAGAGGAAGAGAAAGGAAAAAGTTGGGCAAGCAAAAAAGACCTCAATAGGCTATGTAAGTATCCTGTTAAGTGTGATTTGTTTCTAATATAATTTCATATTAAATATGCAAATTCTAATAATGTCTAAAATCTTAGATCATTGCAAAGCATCTGGACGATGCTTTTGAAAGGGAAAAGGAGGTGGATGCTCTACCTGTTGAGAAGCAAGTGAAGTTTTGGAGAAATTCTGCAAAATTGTACAGACGATTACTCACAGCGACAAAGAACGCGAAGCGTGCATACTGTGAGGTATTTATGATTGAGATTAAAAGAATCAACAATATATTAGAATCTTTGGGAAGAAGTGGTGATGTTATTTGCCCGGAGGTGCTGAAGGAAAGAGTTAAGAAGAATTTACCAAAATATAGTAAGTTGCACCCACGGGTAGATGAAGAGAAAAACCATTCTCCCGTAAGCAATTTGCAGGATTCTGGGCGGGGAGAGGCTGAAGATGTCCTGCCGGCTGAAGATTCCATCAAAAATAAAATGGAGGCCGACCCCATGAGCACAACAGCTGAAGAGGAACCAGCTGTATATAAAAAAGTTGAATTTGAAGTCCCCATTGAGAGGGAAAAGCAGCAAGTAGTTGAGGAGGAAGAGGCAGGTCAATTTGAAGACCAAGAAAGTGGCGAAAAATATTTTGGCGCTGCTTTAGAAATTGTACATACAGGAATAGAGGAGAAGTTTGATAATAGAACTGTAGATAAAGATGAAGAGGAAATTGTATTGAAAGGAGGAGAGGAGAAAATTTTAGAAAGAATTGAGATGGAAACTGTACATAAAGATGTGATTAAGCAGGTAGATGACATAGTAGAGGCCCTAACTAGTGCAGTGGAAAAGGAAGGAAAGGCCTCAACCACAAAGAAGAGACTGCCCATGAAAATTAGGGCACCAAGCAGAAGGGCTGTAAAGAGGTCGCAGCACATTAGGACCCCTTACACTGAAGGAAAGAAGAAGAAAGAAAAATCTGTTGGGGAAGAGGTAGTTGAAGTCCCTGATGTTCCAAGCCCACCCATCAAACATTACTTTAGAGATCAAGATATCAAATGGGATATGTTGAAGATGAAATCAATGACGGAGGACGAGGTTTCCTTATTGACAGAGTTAAATACAGGGATTCCATTTCCTTCAGGATTTAGCTCACGCATTATTGACAGCGCAGGGACCTTCTTACACAACTATAGGATACCACCTATAGTATCCTCCAGACTCAACCCAACAGAGAACAAATTTCTAACACATTTTTGCTCTCTAAAGTGTCATAGGTAAGTTTCAATTAGTTATATCTTTTTTATTGTTTTATTGTTGCAAACTCAATATATTTACATGTATATGGTTATTGATTATTTAAAAATCCTACCTTCTCAGGCAATATGACATTATCAAGACGGCTAACAGCAGCATGAACAGATATGAGCTGCTGTACTTGCTCCGCGGTGGTCGTCTTGACGACAAAGTAAGATTATACTTTACATTAAATAATTGAATACGCCTCATTTATACTGAATAATAATCTCCTAGTTCATGACAGATGTTAGAATCCCTTCTAGATAGGCTTCAGCAAGAAGCCTACGGGAAAAGATATGGCATCGTGTCAGTGTTCTTTTGTGTAAGTATTTCCTGTTAATTCTATTTCAGTTCATGTTAAGTCTAACCCAGTTCATGTTAATTCTATTCCAGTTCATGTTAATTCTATTCCAATTCATGTTAATTCTACTCCAGTTCATGTTAAGTCTAACTCAGTTCATGTTATGTCTATTCCAGATCATGTTAAGTCTAATCCAGTCAATGTTAAGTCTATTCCAATTCATAGTAACTCTTATCCAGTTCATGTTAATTATAATCCAGTTCATGTTAAGTCTAATCCGGTCCATGTTAAGTCTTTCCATTTCATAGTAAGTCTATTTAATCTTTACTTGATTACAGCATTCCCTCTACGCCACGCCACCTGAATATTACATGCTATTTCTGTCGTTCCTTGAGCAATATACGGCCGTCCGCTTCCAGCGTTTATTGATTCCTTTGGTGAGGAACGATCACTGGCATTTAGTTGAAGTGGATTTGAATGAGAAGGTCGTCAGACATTATAGTTCGGCTCCCCACGACAGCTATATGGATCCTGTCAATAGAGTCATTGTCTTTTTTGACTTCTGGGCAAATGATTTTAAGACATTAGATGTGCGCAGAATATTTCGGTATGAAGCCATCGAGTGCCAGAGACAAGCTGGGTGGTTAGTATAATGCTAAGATTCATAATTCATTCTCAATAGGAATATTGAAAATCTAAACAGAATTTATACGCTAACGTGGCAGCTATGATTGTGGCATTTTCGTCTACCTATATATGCGGGCAATACTCGACGGCCGCTCGACAAAACGCGTGACACCTGAAGATGAGCCAGCTGAAGTCATGCGAGCCAGAGTTGCCGCAGAATTGCTCATTGAAGGACGTGAACAAAGAGGGAAAAACGCAACACTACACGATGATGATATAGAAATATGAGTGTGTATATTTTAATAAATTGTAAAGCAAAATTCATTACATGTATCAAAGTGAAATAGAATAACAATGATCAGAACTAGATATGACCTGCATTGTAATACAACTAACATGAAGTGAAATAGAAGAATTAACCCTCAATGAAATGGAATTAGCGTGCATTGTACTAGAAACAACATGGTGAATTTAAAGTGAACTAACATTCAATGGAATGGAAATAGGGTTTACATGATTAGAACTAGTTGCAACACGAGAGAGAGTAGAATAAACATAGCAGGCGATAGGCCTAACATGCAGCGTAATAGAACTAACAGGCAGCGCTATCGAATTAACATGTCATGCGATAGGCCTAACATGTAGCGTAATGGAACTAACAGGCAGAGATTTAGAATTAACACGGAATGCAATAGGACTAACATGCAACAAAATAGAACTAACAGGCAGCGGCTTAGAATTCACACGATATGCGATAGGACTAACATTCAATAGAATAGAACTAACAGGCAGCGGTTTAGAATTAAAACTAACATGCTATAGGAGTATCATGCACTGGAATGGAAATAACGGGAGATGAGATATATTACAAAAATGAAGGACATGTCCACAAAAGCGAAGACGAAGTATAGTAAGTTTTATTACAACCCAAAAACAACTACGGTCTACTCCTCCCCCAGGAATTTTTCGAGGGCGAGGTGGTTTGCTATAACTTCTATCTTTTTCCTCGACAACCCTTCAGTGCCCATGCCATGGGCGTGCTGCTGTAGTTGCTGCTTTGTCCACCTCTTTATCTTCCGATTGATGCAAAATGGGCATCTCCATGAGCCGTCTGGCCGGCGACAGTTGAGCAGTCCATCCCGTAGTTGTTGCTTCACCCTAGTGATTAGGTCCTGGAGTTCCTCCTCCTCCTGCTCGTCGACGCTGGGCTCATCTTCAGCATCATCGTTTAGCCGTCGACGCTGCTGCAAAACATCGATGGGGGATTTGAAGTTTTTTTCACAATATTAAATCCATATAAACATCAGTTTAAAAAAACTTACAGTCTCACGAGCATCTGATGTTCCGGGAGAAGGGCTTCGTGCTCGGCGGCTCATTTTCAAAAGCTTTATGGCTGTTCGTATCAAAATAGTTTGTTAAAATTAATACAATTATAGGATGATTAACATGTGCAAGAATAATTTCACGAAACATACCTGTAAATTTTCAACCTCCAGAAGAACTACGGTTTCTTTGCCCTGGAGTTGCTTCACATAGGTTTTTAACACAAAGTGGTTGAAAGCGTTAAATGCAAATTAAAGTTAGTTACAGTTCTAAGGGGTTACCAGAATTCAATTGGGAAGCTCTATGAGTGATATTAGTCATATCAATATTTACTACACAATTCAACTCACTTACTCGCTGTCACAACTCAATTGGAGTATTGGTCTTATCGCGAACATTTATTAGGCTTAACATGAACAGGTTTTACACTTATCTGAAACACTTCAAAATAATCTTTTGACTTATGAAAATATAGAATTAACATGCATTAAAGTAGAACCAACATAAAATAAAATTGATATAACACGAAATGGAATAGAATGAACTTGTGTAAAATAGAATTATCATGCATTGGGTTAGAATTAACATGAAGTGAAATAGAAATATCATGAAGTGAAATAGAAATAACATGGAATGGAATAGAATTAACATGAATAGAAATAGATATAACATAAAATGGAATAGACTTAACATAAAGTGAATTAGAGATAACATGTAATGGAATAGAATTATCAGTCTCGAAAAATTGACCTAACATGCAGTTGATTAGAATTGACATGAAGAGCAATATACGTAGCAGATAGGGAAAAGTTACAGAATGATAGAAGAAGTTCCGTTCACAAAAGCCAACATTAAGTACACAAAATATCTTACATAACTGGTTAGCCGTTGCTTCCAACATGAAATAGAAATAACATGAGATATAGTCTGTAACTATACAAGCAATTCAACTAACAGCATTCAACTCACTTAATCGGAAATGGGTTCATTGCATGTTTTACGGTTGTGACCTTCCATATGGCATCGAGAGCATTTAACTGGCCGTGTATAAATTGATCTGTTGTTGATCCGTCTTGTTTTATTTCTCCCTTTCCTTTTTGTTGTCAGAGGTGGAAAGATCTGGATCTCATCACGCGGCACGCTACGTTTCTCATAATCAGGAATGGGGTACAGGATTGGCTCGTAACTTTTTTTAAAGGCTTCAACCGTCATAAACCAATCGCAGAATTGGTAAACATCTCTCTTCATAAACATTATGGCTGCGCATGCATGTTTACAAGGGATACGAGTTATATCCCACGCACGGCATGTGCATGTGTTTTTGTCCAGATCCACTTGGCAAGTTTTATGGGATTGTACCTCAAATAATCCTTTGTGTGATTGACGCACATCCAATGGCCGGGCATTTTCCATGTTGTCTTTAAGGACAAGCTCAGCTTTGGGACAAAGAAATGAATTCCAATTTTCAGCCATGCCTCGCCGATCATTCATTCGAACCATAATTTGCTTTCGTATGTGCTCTACCAGCTGTAAAATCCTCAGGGCTCTTGCCTCATGTATCCACTTGTTAAAGGACTCAGCGACATTAGATGTAACATGGCCATATCTAAGACATAATAGGGAATTCACAACAATTAACATGAAGGTTAATTGATTTAACATGACTAGGAATATAGTTAACATGAAAGAAATAGGTTAACATGAGTAGCAATAGAATTAACATGGAATGAAATAGATTTAACATAAAGTGAAATAGAATTAACAGGAAGTGGAATAGATGTAACATAGGGTGGAATAGAATTAACATGGAGTGGAATAGAATTAACATGGAGTTTAATAGATTTAACATGGGGTGGAATAGATTTAACATGCAGTGAATGTTCAGTTCGTCAATCAATTTCCCTTATATTAATTATACTTTACCTAATTCCAGGAAAGAACGCGTTTGCCCAGTTCTCTGGAGCGTAGTTCATGACAACATTATATGCCCTTTCGTTTATCAGTTTAATGTCGTCCATATAATCGTTCCATTCAGCTTTAGTGTACTTGTAACAAGCTGATTGTAACAGATTTCCCAAAATCTGTGTATCCTTTGCCTTCAGGCCCAAATCCTTCAATTTTGACCTGAAATTCTCCACTAGATGTAGAACACATCTGGAGTGTAAAGCATCTGGAAAAAACTCTCTAACAGCTTCTCTAATCCCCTTATCCGCATCCGATATTATAACCAGCTGATGTGGAGGATTGTATGGATCTGGCCTCTCGTAGAGTATAGACCACAAACCTGTTACAATTTACAATTAACATACTGGAGTTAGGCTTAACACCAAATTAAGTATTAAGCTTTGACTTCAGGGAGAGTTGTGACATCAAACCTTGTAGAAACCACTTCCAGTTAATGTTATTTTCCTGATCGCATATGCAATAAGCTAGTGGAAATATCCCCTGATTTCCATCGTATGCCACAGCGCTGAGGAGAATTCCTTTGAATCGGTCTTTCAGAAAGGTCCCATCCAGAAATAAAAGTGGTCGACATCCTCGCAAAAAACCATTTATGCAAGCGGCATAGCAAATGAATAATCTTGTGAATCTTCCCTCATTTTGTTCAACATGGATATAGCTACCTGGATTGGTCTTCTTAACATTTTCTACGTACCTATATGGATCCAAATTAGACTTAACATGAAATATTATTAGCCTCAATAGAAACTTAACGTGAAGTGGAATAGACTGTAAGTGAAATAGAATTAACATGAAATAAATATAGGAATAACATGATTAAAATAGATATGACATGAAATTAAATCGAATTAACATGCAATGGGATAGACTTAACATGAAGTGGAATAGACTTAACATGTAATAAGATTGAATTAACATGAAATTGAATAGAATTAACATGCGGTAAATTAGAGTTAACATGCGGTAAATTAGAGTTAACATGCAATGAAATAGAATAACATGAAGTGAGTTTGAATTAACGTGCAGTAAAATTAATTTGTATAGGTTAGGAACTTTACCATCGCAATTGATCATATGACTCATAAGCATCCCCGTATAATTGTTCTTGTGCTCTTTCTTTACCCCACCATACCTTACTATACTCGACCCTTAACCCATAGGAGCTTAGAAGCTCCTTCTTGACATCCACTGGGCGTATGTTCGGGCGGTCCTTTAACATGGGTTGCAATTGGGTCGCAATGAATTGTCGGGAGGCCCTGCGTTGACCGGCATTATTGCCATGCTGGCCACAGGTGTGATTATTCACGAATCTTTTTATTTCAAGTCTATTTTCATCTTTTGGTGGAGAGGCAAATAACATCCAAGGGCAACTTTTGGTTATCTTAAACCGGCAAGAAACTCGAATCCGCTTTGGCTTATTTTTTTCAAACTCGTACTCAAATTTTTTGGCCATCGAATAGTATAACAAAGCTAATCTTAATTCTTTGGCCCCCTCAAATCGTTGCCCCACTTCAGTTAAAGCAGTATGCCACCAAGCAGGAATCCTCTCTGATTTGTTTATCATGTCATCAATCATCATTACATTGTCCGCAGAAGGATTATCGTTGGGAATCCTATCTGAATTACTATCTGAATCGCATGTAGATGCCGACGCTGATGGCCTGAAATCTTTATATTTTGAGCTGCAATTATTTTGAATATAAACAATTAATCAAAAACTAGAACTAACATGAACTGGAATTAGAATTATCTTGAAAATTAGACTTAACATGCAATGACATAGAGTGAACTGAAAATAGACTTAACTTGAAATTAGACTTCACATGAACTAAACTTAGACTTAACATCCACTGGAATATAGACATCAACAGGAATTTAGACATATCATGAACTGAAAATTAGACCTAACATGCAATGACTTAGAGGTAACATGCAACGACTTAGAGTTAACATGCAGTAATCTAGATTTAACATACAACTCGTTTTCTGAAGCTTGCTCTTTGTTACAGATAATTAAAGAATCCTCTGTTGAATGAGAAGCTTTCAGGTGAATCTGCTTTAACCCAACATTGCGGCAATGCTCCACCATATATACCAGATCATCTTCGTTCTCAATAGGAAAATTGAGGTTCCCGTATGTTGCTTCATCTTTGTATGACAAAGCTAAAGACTCATATGGAATTTTTAACCTCTCTGAAGCATCAAATTTGATCTCCATCAAGCTGGATAGAGAATTAATCTTTAAGAAGATGGCTTTGTCACCTGATGAGACCACGCAGACGATACCGTTATCAGCCATTATGACGGGAATGTAGGAGGAGTAATGGCGAGAATTTTACAGGCCCTGAACAGTTTTGAAGAACAACAGCTAGATAGTTATTGCTCATGATCAGCACTATATAGTTATTGCTCAGATAGGGTAAAAAACCGGCGGGAGAGGGAGGGAAATTTCCCTCCAATTCCGCCATCAGATCGCCATTAATGGTGGTTCACCTGATGGGACACATCTGGGAAGAAGAAGAAAGGGAGAAAGGGCATTTTAGGGTTTTTTTAAAAATACAGCCTCTTAGTTGTATACTGCTGACGTGGAGGGGCCCGAACACATTTTCAGCTACTGTTTGGGGCTGATCCACACAATTGAAAATACGAGGGGCCCCGTCACATGAAGTTTCTACTTTTGGGGCCCCGACACAATTTTCCCTTCTTCTTTTGTAACTTTTCGTTTTACTTGGTATTGAGGCGAGCGTCATTTTTATTTATTTTGTAATTGTATTACTGATTATATTATTTTAACTGTCCTGTACTTATACTAAACAATAGTCTTGCTGGAGCTTAGGAATTTTCCTTATTTTAATGAGTGAAACTTTTCTGTGGAAATC
>JBAMHZ010439586.1:0-10216 GCA_037177395.1 Alpinia galanga | reverse complement strand
ATATATTTATTGATGTAAATTAATTAATTAAATATATTTTGATGAATTTTTTTTATAAATATTTAATCTAAAGAATTACATAAACTAAAGTTTTAAGTTTAAATATAAGATAATTTAAACTAAAATAAGTCAATCAAATTAATAAAATAAAAAATAATATAGTTAAGTCGAGTTAAGAGATTTAAAATTAAATAATTTAAATTTTAATTCTAAACAATTTACTATAATTTAATAATATCGTAATTTATCCTATATAATTTATCCATGAGTGATGTTATTATTAATCATCTAATCACTTATTTACTATAATTTAATCCTTAAATTAAAGAGAATTAATCGGTAAATAATAAAAAAATTCACATATACTCATAAATAAATTGTGTTAAGTAACATTTCTAATAGCATATTTATTTGAATGCATAAAAAAAACATATTCTTTCACGTCTAGCACGAGTGTAATAAAAATATATAAAATTTAAATATAATAAATCTTTATAGCCATTTCCTCATTTTGATAATTCGGAGATTAACCTCAAAATTTGTTGTTAAATCAACGTCCATCTTTTGTCATCATAACTCACTCGATTCCAATTTAAGCCACTTCATTAATCGTCAAAACTTCATTATTTTCTATTATTCGACCATGGCTTTATTCATAGCGGCCTCCTTCTGGGACCGTACACGTGGCGTAACTGCCTCCGTTCTAAGAACGGCCCCACCCGAACAACAAGACAAAGTGATAACTCCGGGTTAAAAAACTGGGTCGCATACCGATCAGGACGGGGCAGCGCACTCAATACGCAGAGGACACGCATGCCTTGCTTGCTGACAGAGCAAGCAGTAGCCGGCCCGCCGGCCCCACGTCGGAAAGAGCTACAACCTTTCGCCGTTCACCCACTCCGCGTCGAAACGCGAGGGGGTGGCTCGACCGTAAAGCTTCATTCCTTATGGGTGGGTAAGTGGTAAGCGGGTAGCTATACCGTCAAAAAGTGATGCGGAGGGGAATTTAAATGCACGGCCATGAAGAATGGCAAGAGACAGAGAAAGCAGTGAAGCAGTACAGAAGAACAGGGCTCATGCTGGCATTGTGCTCTTCCTCCTCCGCTCCTCCGCCCCTCTTCTTCCCTCGAACATCTTCCTCCCGAACTCCCAAGGTTCGATCGATCTTGGTTGGCTCTTTGATGGCCTCTTCCTCGCATTCTGATTGCCACTTGAGTTTCTCGGGTGCTGACTTTGCTTCCTTGAAAGTTTACGTTGCCGTCGTGTTGTTTCTATGATTTGTTAGATTTGTAATTTTTTTTTCTCATCTGTTCAATTGGTTTGCCTTTACTTTACTTCCAATGCGAAAGTATCATTTTCGTCATTTGGTACTGATGGAAATTTGATTTTTTTTTTCGTCTTTATTTTGAGGTGAGCTTGAGGTGAATTCATTGTTTCCGAGTGTGCTATTCTTATTGTATTTTTTTCTGTTTCTCTAAATCTGAGATTGTAGTAGCGTTTGCTGTATGTTTTAAGTTTCATGGATTTGAAATTGGGTTATGCCGATTCATTTGAATGTTCTGAACATCAATTTATCCTAGGTCGGACAGAGTGGGTTAACATAGGCTTTTTTTTTTTTCTAAAACCAATTTCGACTTCTTAGGACAAAAACATCCAAATTTATGGCATAGTCAGAGTTTCCAGCAATGCAAGGTTATTGGAGAGCTCTTAGAATCTGTTGATATTTAATTTTGCTTCAAATGGTATTCTCAGATCTATACTATTAATTTGACATTAATTTGATTTTTTATACTATTAATATTTATTTTATAAATATAAATTAGATACTTTTGAATAAAAAAATAATTCTTTTATATTACCATTTCAAATAGTTCTTTTTTTATATTACCATTAAACTTGTGAGTTTCTTTAGTCAGACAAATTTGATATCTTAAAAACAACAACAACAATAAAATAAATATTGGGCTGATGTGATGTATAACAAATATTTTAAAAGAGAAAAAAAATGAAGGTTAAATAACTTTAATAAATTTATCTGTTTGGAAATTAACATTTCAAAAGAGGAATAAAATTAGAAAAATAAATATTTAAACTTTTTTTTTCTCAATTGGGATGTAAGAAAATTTTCTTTTTCATAGGAACAAACATGAATAGTCCAACTAACCAAGGCAAACAATGTTTCACTGCTAGACTCGGCATTACTTGCTTTGCAGCCACAA
This sequence comes from Alpinia galanga, assembly GCA_037177395.1. Lineage (NCBI taxonomy): Eukaryota > Viridiplantae > Streptophyta > Magnoliopsida > Zingiberales > Zingiberaceae > Alpinia > Alpinia galanga. Next base: position 7,997 of record JBAMHZ010439586.1, on the reverse strand, counting down.
ATGGCTACAAAAATCTCTGTGCTTTCTCTCAAGAATTTATGATTCGAGTGCTTTCTGCATGTTGGCTAAGCTCCTTCTCAAGATTAAATTTTAAAATAGTTATTACTCTTTATGTACCTCTGATATATACATCACAAAATTTGTGAAACATGCTTTCATTAGCATCTTATAACTATGAAATTTTATGATATTTGATGATCTAATTGCTCTATTACTTTTATGAGTAATAAATATATGGTTTGAAAAACATAAATGTCCTGGGAAGGGGAACGATTTAGTTGTCTGCCTATGACAATCAATTGGATTATTTAAAATTCCAGATTAAGCGAGTCACATATATGATGCCGGTGATTATACATATATGGTTTCATGGTTTTCTATCTAGAGTTAAATCCTACTGCAGGTCATGAACATAAATTGACACAATTAACATAATAAATTAAAAGTTTATCTTAGACTTATTTTGTGTGGTCCAGGTTTTTAAATGTTTTGAATTGCTTGTTGACTATTCTTAAAATATCATCTGGATTTTCTAATGGAGTATGAATCTGAATTTTCACTCTTTTGTTTCATGTCTTTGTCAAACTAATCCTATTATTACAGGTCTCAATTAGTCATGGATGTGCAAAACGCCAATCAGCATTACTGGTGAATGCACCTGCAAGTTTTTCTGGCAGATTACCTTTCTTTTATTCGCAAAGATGGTCCATGAACAACAAGGTGACTTGATTACTTGAATCACAATAGTAAGCAAATAAAGCTGGAATATTTGCTAACAATCTCTTTGGATATCTAAATTGACTATAAGTTGGAAAGTACTGAAATCATTCTTTACTTTCTTTGGACTTTACATCAAGGCTGAACAACAATTTGCAATATCATTTGTTGTGAAAGAAACCCAAGCTATGACAACCATTGAAGAAGATGCTCAACTTGGAGTTTTTGAAATTGATCCATCACTGAAAAAATTCAAAGACCATTTCAGTTATAGGACAAAGAAATACATAGAAATTAAGTCAATGATTGAAAAATATGAAGGAATTAGTCTTGAAGAATTTGCTCAAGGTAAGTTTTTCCATGTTTAAGCATGTGCTTTTAGCAGTTCTTATTGCCTAGTATGCGCATCCTTTAGCCTTCCTAGTTGGTCTTTATATTAATTTCTTGTCTTTCCAAGGTTACCTAAAGTTCGGATTCAATAGAGAACAAGGCACTATTGTCTACCGTGAATGGGCTCCAGCTGCACAGTGAGCGTCCAAATTTTCTCTTTAAAGCCATCTTGAATAACTCAGTTTCTTCCTTTATTGTACTTCTAGAAGTGCAATTTATGATGGAGAACAATTTACGTTTTCTTATGCTTTCAGTAATTGCCATCGAGTAACTGACAACATCAAAATAATATCCAATGGCACTTGACACATCACTGTTTAGTAGAGTGATTAGTGAAATCGTGGTGTTTGATTTTTCAAACTAATGTCATGTGTTGTTGTTGGCTTCACTATCTCTGGCACCTGATAGAACCAAGCTGTGTTCTTTGTGCCTAATAATGTTGATGTGCCTACAAGAAAATAAGGAAAAACCCAAGAGTGTCAAGTTTAGTAAACGCGTTATTCGCTGGTAGAGGATCTAGACCTACTGGCAGAGTAATTATTTTTGGACATGAAAATAGTTTTTTTTTTCCATCAAATTTTCACTTTCCAAGAGGGGAAATTGATCCTGTCTTTCAACTAATTTATGAACTGAATGCACAATAGTTGATTTTTCTTTTTGATATAGAGAAGCACAAGTTATTGGAGATTTTAATGGTTGGGACGGGTCCGACCATAAAATGGAAAGGAATGAATATGGTGTTTGGACAATTAGAATTCCAGACTCCGGAGGCAGCCCATCCATCCCACACAATTCCAGAATCAAATTTCGGTTCAAACATAGCAATGGAGTTTGGGTTGACAGGATTCCAGCATGGATCAAATTTGCGTCAGTTGCCCCGACTCAGTTTGCTGCTCCTTACGATGGGGTTTACTGGGATCCACAATCTTCAGAAAGGTCAGAAACATTTGCCCCAAGTCATTCTGGTCATGGTTCTCTTGACATTCAATGTACTTATCACTGCAGGTATATCTTCAAGCATCCTCGGCCTCCTAAACCTGTAGCTCCAAGGATCTATGAAGCTCATATTGGGATGAGTGGCCAAGAACCACGTGTAAGCACTTACAGGGAATTTGCAGACAATGTCTTACCTCGTATAAGAGAAAATAATTATAACACGGTTCAGTTAATGGCTATCATGGAACACTCGTACTATGGATCTTTCGGTTATCATGTTACTAACTTTTTTGCTGTAAGTAGTAGATCTGGGACACCCGAAGATCTTAAGTATCTTATAGACAAGGCTCATGGTTTAGGAATCCGAGTTTTGATGGATGTTGTTCACAGCCATGCTAGCAACAATGTCACAGATGGCCTTAACGGGTTTGATGTTGGACAAGTTACTCAAGAATCGTACTTCCATACTGGAGAAAAGGGTTTTCATAAGCTATGGGATAGTCGATTATTCAACTATGCTAACTGGGAAGTTCTACGCTTTCTTTTATCAAACTTAAGATGGTGGTTGGATGAGTTCATGTTTGACGGTTTTCGATTTGATGGCGTAACTTCAATGCTCTACCATCATCATGGAATTAACATGGTATTCACTGGAAATTACAGTGAGTATTTCAGCGAGGCTACCGATGTGGATGCAGTGGTCTACTTGATGCTTGCAAACCACTTGGTGCATAAGCTTTTACCTGATGCCACTGTTGTTGCTGAAGATGTTTCTGGCATGCCAGCTCTCTGTCGACCAGTTTATGAAGGTGGAGTAGGTTTTGACTATAGGTTGGCCATGTCAATCCCTGATAAGTGGATTGACTACTTGAAGAACAAAAATGATATTGAATGGTCAATGAAAGACATCGTTTGCAGCCTTACAAACAGGAGATACACTGAAAAGTGCATAGCATATGCAGAGAGCCATGATCAGGTGAACTATTTATTTATAGCATACTGCTTGGTACTAAATAAGTTTATTTATAGGTTGTTACTGTTTATTAGAGTGACCCGTGAACTGGTTTTGACCAGTAGTAAGAGAGAATGTAGTGATAAATAAAAAATATGTTAATAAAATGCAATCTGCGCACCTCTCTCTTACATTCACGGGTTGAAAAAAGAAGCCCAGATGACTAAGTCACACCCTTCTCCTCGTATGTAACCATACAAATCCATACAGCATTCTGTAACAAAGAGCTCACATAGACAAATATACACAAAACAAAACAAAAGGAACCTGTAACAATGGTTTTATATAGTTAAATGAACAATGTTAAAACAAATGCATGAATATTTTAAGTTGCAATAGACAAATAGTATCTTGTGGGAACAACTTAATTTGGTCGTGGCTGTTACTAAGTCATTTTATTTGCCATTAAATTGCAGACATAGTGTGCACTTGTCTTAGCATAAGACATGACTGGGTAATGATAAAGCCCTTTACGTTAATTGCTTTCTCCAACCTCTGGATTCTAATCTTTATGATACTGAAACCTGATCTAGACTAAAGAGTGTCATCACAGTGAATGCCATAACTATTAAACTAGATCTGTTTTGCTTGTGCTTACAGTTGGCACTATGCATTGAACTAACCTTTATGTTGCACCGATGGAGCAACTTTTTCAGAATTTAAGGCCTTTTAACATCCTAGAGTGCTGAACAGGCTTTTGGATATGTTCAATTCACATAAATAACCTTCTAGCTTCTCTATCACTTGGTTTCTTTGGTGAATCCCATACCCATGCCGATATGAAAGTACCATGTTAAGCATATGTTCTGTTTGACACTAAGGTTACCCTGACCCATGCTCTCACTTGATAATTTGTTGCATTTTGGTACTTACATCTACACTCGTATTAAACATCATACCTAGACTAGCATATCGTCCAAGTGAGGTATGACCAATTAATAGCTTGAACATATTGGAATATGAACAAGTGAATCACTACCATGTTTTATCTAAATCCTCAATGACATTCTTCTTGCTCATTTTTAGGCTATTGTCGGGGACAAAACGGTTTCCTTCCTCCTGATGGACAAGGAGATGTATGCAGGCATGTCTGATTTGAAACCTGCTTCGCCCCTCATTGATCGAGGGATTTCACTGCACAAGGTTTGTTTTGAAGTTTGCAACTATTTCTTGAGGTCAAAATGGGTGGTTATAAAGGCTTTTTTCCTTATCTCTGTCTAACTAGTCCTATTTCTGTTTCACTGCTTGTAAAAAATCTCTCTGTTCTACTGCAGTTCCAGCTTTTCCTTGTGTCTGTAATTTGTCATAACACTATGAAACATGCAGATGATTCACTTACTAACTATGGCACTGGGCGGTGAAGGCTACTTAAATTTCATGGGAAATGAGGTAATAGAGCCACATTCTTTTTGTTTCTATCATTGAAATTATCGACTGCATAAAAGAAAGTATTATACCTGAATATAGTAGCAACATATATTGTGAAAGAGAATGATTCTTGGATGGCTTGCCGTATTGACAACCTTTACATATGTCATTACTGAAGGAGAAAGATTGGGAAACCTCCACATATCGTTTCCTTCAACTTGTCTATATTATTAGATTATACCACCAAGTCTTACATGCCAAATAACTTCATCATTTGTTCTCATTTGTTCAACAGTAGAATTAATGTTAAAAATAACATAGAAATCCTTGACCTACATGCCAGATATAAACATTATGCCTTCACCTCTAGATTATGAAGAAATTCACATTTTACGGGAAAAAAGGAATGGTGAGCAATATCCATTGCATTAACCATGGAAAAGGAGTTTTTCTCTGTACATAGTACACAATACACAATTCTTAATGTGATATGTTATCAATTATTATATTTGACTATGGCACTCCTTTCTTTTGATGGATTGTCATTTTTTGACTTGCATTATTTCCTTTATAATGATTTAGAACCATTGATGATAAGATGGTCACTGCATTTAGAATCAATGGTCCAATCATCTTGAAAGGTACTGGAAGACAAACTTTCACCATGACTGTTTCAATTATGAAGCATCTGCCTACTTTGCTACTTCTAATCATTCACTTTCAACTCTCAATATTTCCTTGTTTAGTTCAATAGATAATTCATTTTTATATGACCAAGCTTGCCACAGAGGTAGTACTTTATCTACCTTTTGCAAGTTGACATCTTTATTGGCATAGATCTCCTCACTAGGACTTTTCACGTCATTCTGTTTATTGAAGCTCTTTGTGCGCATAAAAAAGGAATTCTTTGACCACCCTCAAAAGAAGTGTTTATGATTCAACAAGCTAAAGGTTGTTGAAAGTTTAAAAAAAAAAAAAACTCTATAGGAAATGGTTGTTTTTTTTTACTCTTAATGGTTGTGATAAAAGGAATATACTCCTTTCAAAGGCCATGAACATGCATGCCTCTAATATGATCTCATCTTGATCCAAGACAGAAATCTCTAGACACTAATTCTTGACTTTGAAAAAAATATTGGAAGATAGATAATTGAACAAGATTTGCTAAGTCATTCTCTAAAAATTGTAATGTAGCCCTATTCTTCTTGTTGACTAGTGAATCAAAAATCGTCTATATCTATTGAGAGAAAACTCTAATAGATATATTTAAGGTGGTACGAATACGTATTTAGACGATCAATAAATGTTCTAGTTACTATGATAAATACACACATCAAACGAGGAAAAAGAAGACTAAAAAAGACTTGGTTAGCAATGATAAAATAAGATAAAATTTATTTAAGTATAAATGATGATATAATAGGGGATAAAGTCCAATGACGTAGAAGGATCTATATAGTCGACCCCACCTACTAGGATAAAGTTTGGTTGTTGTTATTGTGTCTATGAAAATGACTTTTGAGCCATAATTTGAAGATATCATGTGATATTGGATCTTTTCAAGACAAACTTGACTTTGTATTAATAGTTAACCTTTTCAAGACATCTGAATTATTTGCATTGTTCTCCAACACCTATGTAATGCTACTACCACTTATCACCCATATTTATTCACCTGAAGTATGACAAGTCTTCGAAGATAATATGAAATGGATATCTTCAAGATAAATCGAACTTTTGCATTAATAGTCCACCTTTTCAAGACACCCATATTATTTGCATTATTCTCCAACACCTTAGTAACACTACCACCAACTATCACCCATTTGTCTTCGCCTATGGAGTATTATAAATCCTCTAAATATATGGTTAGATGATTGGGAAGTTCCACACCAAGTCTGCAAACACACCCATCAGAATCCATTCTGAAGTTGCTATCCAATTATCTTCTTCCTCAAGAGTCAACTTTTCATCATCATCTTTGTAGCTTGGATACCATGTGAAAGAGAAAAAGAAAAGCCCTCTATAATGTAGTAGCACCATGGGTACTGCTAGCCCTAGTCTCACAATCACAACTAAAGTAGAAGAAGAAACAATACAAAATGTTGTCAAAAACTTAACTGGAATGGGACTAGTACAACTGTGGAACTTGCTTTGTACTACTCCATGTGACTGAGCACACTAGTGGTGATTGTAATGGCCTTAACCTTCATTACTTCCAAGTCAAGCCATAAATGATCGATCTTTAAAGATCCCCTTTAAGATGCAGGCATCAATAACGACAACATATTTGATTGGTATTGATTGTGAAAATGGGAACTAGTATTGTAGCATCCTGCTCACCCTAAGGGCCATCTTGGACCACCTGGTTTTTGTAGGTCTCTTGTCTCACTGTAAAAGCTAAAGTATTCCATGATTTCTGTGGGAGCAAGCAGGAGATTGTGATACTTTGAAGGAGATCCTTTGAAGATTGACCAATCTGCATTGAACAGAGTTTTCCTGTTGCTAAGAATCCAGGAGCTGAGGAATTCTCCAGGTGAACCTACAAGCAGGGTGACACATAAGGCCATTGTTTTAGCTACTAGTGTGCACACCTGCAGGAAGTCTGCCTATTTGGTTAACAATATCTAGTAACATTCAAGTTCTAAATTATACCAACTCCATTCTAGGTAAGTATTTTTACATGTTTGTGTTTAGGTCTCCAACTCTAATACTTGTTTCTACTGAATAGTGTACAACTTTTGTAAAAGAAAACGTTTTAATTTAGAGTTTTAGGTAAATCAAGAAGATCATTCCAGTTTGATTGTAAATATGGGAATTTCCAATCTGGTCACCGCCATTTGTTAACTGAAGTAGTAATATGAATGCAATATAAATATATCTGGTCTAAGAAATGTCAATTAATTTTAAGCCAAAATAGGTAGAAATGCACATTTTAAATTTGAAATGAAATTTCTTGGCTTTAGATATAATAACAACAACCAAGCTTTATCCCACTAGGTGGGGTCAGCTATATAGATTTTTATACGTCATGGACTCTATCCCATACTATATCTTTATCTATACTTAAATAAATTTTATCTTTTTTTATTATTACTAACCAAGTCTTTTTTTGTCTTTTCCTTCCACATTTAATGTGTGTATTTGTGATAGTTTCACATCACCTAACTAGAATATTTATTGGTCGTCTAAGTACATCTTCTTACCACCTTAAATGTGTCTCTTGAAGTTTTTTCTCAATAGTTGCAACTCTGACTTTCTCTTTAATACTTTCATTTATTATTCTTTCCATCCTCGTATGTTCACAAATCCATCTCAATATCCTTATCTCTACGACTATCATCTTCTGCTCATGTGCTCAAGTCGTAATTTAACATTCAGCTCCATATAACATAGCAAGTCTAACCGTTATTTTATAGAACTTACCTTTAACTTTTAGATGTATTTTACGATCATATAAAACATGTGACGCTCTCCTCCATTTCAATCATCCTACTTATATTCTATGTAAAATATTTCTCTTAATTCCTCTATCATCTTACAAAAATGATCCTAAATACTTACAACTCTCAGT